>JASSUY010023020.1:20000-35000 GCA_032466535.1 Forpus xanthops
GTGACTGTATAAAAGAATATGAAGTGTAACTTTGTATTTCAATACAAAATCTGAATTGCTAAAGTCCTTCGGATAATTTAAATGAACTTTTAAAACTAAACGGGGTAAATGCTGTCGGCCATGGAAGATCATACAGAAATGCAGGTCCCACTAAAAAGGTACTCTGCTGAGTTTGGTTCTGCGTTACCGAGGGTGAGCTTTTGGAAACGGCAGCTAACACCAATCTTGAGCACCCTCTGCTGACCAAACTGTACATGGCATTTCTTAAACCTCATCTTAAGTCTCTTTTTTTTTAGCCTTCAGACAAATTAGAGCAAAATAGTGAAATAAGGTAGAGGCAGATATCAATGACTTGACTTAATTGTTGTATTTCAAAACTGATTTCAAGAAATCGGAATGAAAATTGGAGACATTCAGGTAGTTGAGCTAACTGCAAAAATGTTAATGAAAATCAGATTTATTGTCAACTCGATACGAAGAGTGGGTCAGCTTCAGTTTCTCTCATTTTAATCTTTTGAAACATAATCTTTTATTACCAATAGATTAAATCATTTGTGTTAGGATAAATCAGGACACAATTGAAAAGGAGATGCATAAGAAGAATATGATGTCTGTGGCCGGCATTTGTCAAAACAAGTGTGTTACTTCAGGCAGCTGTGTCCACTATTTAAGTACAGTTGTGGATATAGCTCACTTAGAGTTTTTACTATAGACTGAACCAGAGAGGGCTACGCACCTCTAAGAGCCTGGAGGGGAGTTTCAAGTTTCACATTTTATATCCAAACTCAGATGACAATGAGTCTGGAAAAGGCAGCAATATGAAATGGACAAATAAAAGAAGGTGGAGATACATATCTATCTCTATCTCTTTCTCTTTGTTTTCTTTTAGCATTACAGGTATAACTAGCTACAAAAAAAAAGGTAGTTTTGTTCCTAAGGTGATTAGTTTATATCAGTCATAGGTATTATGCACTTATGAATAACTTGTTAAAGTAAGACAAATCAGAAAAGTAATTTAAAATGTAATAAACTTATTAGGCTTTTAAAAACACTTAAAGCTCTGTTTTTGAATATACATCAAAACATTAAAAAAAAGACCCACATTATCTGCTTGCAGCGTCCTCATCTTCTTTTAGATGATAGCCATGTATTTCTTCTTGAGTTTTAAAATATTTCTGTTATTTTAAATGCCTGTTTGTTGAATATGGGTTATTTTTTCTAAAGATAAGTAATAGTAATTTGTTTCCTTGGGGTTGCAATTAATGCTAAATATCTAAAAGTGTTTCTTGGAATCCATGTAGAATAGATGCAGTTCAACTCCATAAACATGCAATATTAATATAATGCCAAATATTTCAGTTTAATTATGTTTAATTAAAGCTGGCATGATGGATGCATACTTTTTTTGACAAAGGAAATACAGATCTTTTTAGTGAAATCGGACTATTTTCTTGTTGTTACATTTGCATAACTCCACTGGAGTGGGCTAGTGAAACCAAAACTTCAGTTACGTACGTCAGGCAGAATGCCTCCACACAACACCATGATTATTGCTTTAATTCTAAAATTAATACGTTTCGTAACATTATTAGTTCTTCAGAAAATGTTTTCAGGGTTTGATGTTGTTCTTGCTGCTAAACAAAGTGGTTGAAGTTTGAAAATAGGTCTGAGAAAAAGCAGGAATAGGTGATGGTTAATTTGGTATCTTTCAGTGTTTTATTTGCTTTTCCTACTTTTTAATCTCCTGCTTAGAAGAATGAGTAAGATATTGATTAAAAGTGTAACGTACAGTATGAAAGATTTGGTGATTTTTGTGCTAATAAGACAAGCTTTTAGAGAAACATATTTGTCAAACCACTAATTGAGTACAGTGAATTAAGGAAAGATGCTTCCTAAACTTGAATTCATGTGCTTTACTTGTTTTGATTCATAATTATCTGTGGCTATCTGCGTTGCTGAGCAGTCAAGAATTTGAATCATAAAAGTAACCTTAGAATTAGGAGACATAACAAGAAAAAACTTTCACAGATTCCAAAGTTGCCGTGCACGTTTTTAGTGTCAAACATTAAGGTAAATGGATGCTGGGGAGGGACTCTCCATTAGGGACTGTAATGAGAGGACAAGAGGTAATGGGTTCAAACTTAAACAGGGAAAGTTTAGATTGGACCTGAAGAAGAAATTCTTTACTGTAAGGGTGATGTGAATGCTCCATTGCTGGCGGTGTTCAAGGCCGGGTTGGCATGGTTTAGTGAGAGGTGTCCCTGCTCAGAGCAGGGGGTTTGGAACTAGATGATCTTAAGGTCCTTTCCAACCCTAACTATTCTATGATTCTATGATGTGTCTACTGCATCTTTAAACAGGGATTAATAATCCCAGGGACTATGGGAAGGGATTAACAAATTATTGGAGAAAGCCATAGGGATTCTGATCTATGCAGCTACCTGTATATAGTAACTTATATAACATTTGTTTTTTAATAATTTATGAAATTCCATGAATCATCTTTTTTAGGCAAAGCATGTTTTTCTCAGCCCAAAGAAGAAAGATAAATTATTTGAATTTCAGTAATTTTAAATACTTATCTTACTCTTGGCATAGCTGTTGCATCTACATTTAGACTAGAATTAATGAAAGCATGAATAATTGGCTAGTATTCAAGGTTCAGTAGTGTTCAAAGCATGTATTTAGAATAGGGAAGAAAAATTTTGTGTATGGTGCAAATTGCAGTCAGTCTATATCAAACATACATACCCTGAAATTTCATTGTAGCCAGTGTAGTGTTTGTCAGTGCAGAACCCAAGTGATTATTGAAATATAATTGCCTTTGCGGAAGAATCTGGTTGCAGAGGGAAGTCTCTCCTAAGATAGTGCCTTAATACTTCAACAGTGTTAAAATAGGATGCTTTAAAAAGTCTATGTGGGAGCAATTATTTCTAATGCACTTTGAAATGTAATTGAATAAAAAATGACTGCATTAGTCTATTTTGAGAAATCGTTACTGTGTAACGTTGAACTATCAAATTTTGCATTTCAGTATTCTAGCGTATTTTCTCCACATTTTCCAAGCAGTACGCTTTTTGTAATGTTTGAAGAATTGTTCTATTTCTACTATAATAGCTTCAGAGGATAACCTTTTCCTGAAGTTAAGCATCTAGGGCAGCAATAGCAATATTGCTGTTGTTTTTCTACTTCCTTAGTCAGAAAAGGTTTTTTTTGTTGCTTTCAACTTCTGTTAATTAAATCAAGATTTTTTTTATAAGATAATGATTTATACTTTGTAGTCCAAAATGTGAAGTTTAGACCTTTAATCATTCCCTCATTCAAAATAATGTATTTTAAAAGCTTGCATATTTTTTTGGTGCAAGTTGGCAATTGATGGTATAAGATATTATTTTATTGAGAACCATTAGCTATTTAAAACTTCCTGCATAAATTAAAGAGGGGCTAAATGGTTTTGAAGTTGTTGCCGTTAGTAGCATTTTAAAATGCACAGGCAATTATTTTGTTCATTATCATAGAGCAGCCCCTTTGCAAAACTGTTGTGGTTGTCTTAGACATATGTACAGACTTTCCCTTGGAGATTAAAATTTCCAGTGGTGTGCTTAATTTTATTAACATTGTTGCTTCAAATAGAACAAATATTATGACAAGTAGATGAAAATTTGCTTTTCTAATATTAGAAAGGGCAGTAAATGTGGAAAAATACTCCACTTGTTAATTCATCTATTTCTTATGTCATATTTTTTCTGGTTGTGGTTATTTTCAAAAGGAAAGAAATCACTTTCTTAAGATGGTGTATTTTACAAAAGTCTTGATATAATCAATGTAATTAATATTACCCACTTTTCAGTGTTCAGATAAATTTTAGAGAATGTTAGTGAATTTCTACATGAAACATATGGAGAATTCAACAGTGTTATTAGTTGGAGTACAGAAATTGCTTAAGTGAAAGGTACAGAATTAAAGTATATTTCAGTACATTTCTTGAGAAATTGAGACTGCATTTTTGTTAAAACTTTCTTTGTGTGCCTTCTGAAGATTTTGCAATTGCCTTCTCTTGCCATAGTAAATGAAAATATTAAAATTGACTACGGTTAATAGTATGACCTGCATTAAAAAGGATGACGCTACTAGTAACAAACCAAATGTTCTTGTGCAAGAGATTTATTATGTGAAAATTTTTCATCGGCAGCTTCCTTTATTCTCTTAATATATCTCCAAACACTTTTTTGTTGGATTCCAAAATTAAATTCACATCTGTCTTCACCAATTAGAAAGGTATTAATGCTTTGAATTGGCTATGTATCAGTGTGCAGTGGACTAAATTTAATGTTTCTGTCCAAAAAGTGGCATTCTTTCCAAAGAAGCTCTTTATTCATTTCTGGACTGGGGTGGGGCTTTTTTTGGGGGGGAAGGAGGAGGAGGAGACCAAAGAGGGAGCAGAGGGGAAAGATTGGCTTTCACTGACATGATGCAGGGAAAAAAATTGTGAGGTAGTGGTTATGCATATTGCAAGACAGTGATTCTTTATTTTATTACAAAAAAAGACCAACTCTAGAAGGCCAGATTAAATCATTCCTTTCACTTTTTAATGGGATTTGGATGAATAGAGTAAAATATGCACTTTGCATTCATTGATAGCATCTTTAGGTTGAGGTAATTGAGTCTTTTTTCCCTGACTGAATGAATAATGACTTCATCTGATCCTCAGCGAGGCCTGAAACTTAGGCTGCCTTTGTCAAAGCAGAAAGATCTGGGCTTTGAAACATGCTCTACTTCCCTGGCTTCATTTTTCTTCATTTTAATCCAAAAACCTATTTTTCTCAATAATTCAAGCATAAACTATGTAGTAGTTGGAGCAGCGGAAATTGCAAGATATTTGTCCTCGTTGTGCTGCTTTTTAAATGCAGCTGATAAATCAGCCACTGTGGTCTTCAGCTGCCTGGTTCTCTAGGGAAGGGGCAGCCCATGTATAAGCAAGATTGCTGGAATTTTAGGAACTATATTTAAAACGGTTCTTTTGCAGACTGTTTGTTATCTAAGGAAGTGTTATGTTTTACTGGTCTTACTGACAAGACTTGGAGATAAAAGAGGCATCTGTGATGGGGTCTAGGAAACCCTCACATAATTTTCCCACATATTTTACTGACTACAAGAGCATCCCAAAATGTGGAGTATAAATACTAAGCTTAGAGCATACATTATTGAAATGGTGAGAGTCTTAGTTACATAGCTTAAAAGATATTTTCATGAGAAACAGTGGATGAAAGATAACCTCTTTTAATGTTCTTACTAAAATATTTCTAAATCAGCCTTTTTGCTTGTGAAAAGTTGAAGCCTTTTTTACTCTTTTGTTTTGAAAATGGACGTTCCACTTGATTATCATTGTTTACTATTATATGGTATAACTGAAAGCTTCATGCAATTATAAATTATTTCTATGAAGTAAGTTCAGTTTTACAGGCTGGTATTGGAGAATAGGACAAGTTACATGAATGAGAAGGTAGCTCTGCTGCATTTGTCCATTGATTCTTGAATCTAGCAGGTTTTTGATCTTCTAGCAGTAAATAAGCAGTAGCTACATATAATACACAGTGCCAGTATTTTTGCAGCATGCATGACAGGAGGTTGTTCCTGCTTTTTTTTCACACTCTGTCTTTTCTCCTTGCCCTCTTGTGTTACTATCCTGGATCAGGGGATGAAGGAGATATGTGTTGGATGTAAAGGCATTCAAAAGGCCTGTCTGGGACAGTCCACAGTGGTTCTGGGAATTGTTACTGTCCTGTGACCAGGAAATATCTATTCCATGCAAGCCATAGGAACAATAATTCAGTTATCAAAATGCAGTTAATTGCTACAGGTACATGGATTTTTAATAGGTAAGAATAAAAAAGCCAATAATAGCTAATTGTTTGCCCTGCAGAGGTGTCAGTTTAAGAAAAACGTATGACTAATAACTTGATTTATACTTCTTACTCTAGGTTGGTCTGCTGGATTTGGAGTTGAATCAACTGACCAAAGCCCTGTTTTTGGCTTTAGTTGCACTCTCAGTTGTTATGGTAACCTTACAAGGATTTGTAGGCCCATGGTATCGCAACCTTTTCCGGTTCCTCCTGCTGTTTTCCTATATCATCCCGATCAGGTACGTATAAGAATGAAAGAAGAGCACAGATGTCTAATTTCACTGAACGTGGCTTTCTTGAAAGTTATACTTGCTTCTCATTGCAAAGGAAATTGATCTTATCAGGAAGCTGAAGGAGAAGGTGCCAACAAATCTGCTGATTCTTGAAGGATCAATGTACAGAAAACAATACTGTTGTATTTTTTTTTTTTTTTTTGTATGATGTTCATCTTGCTGAAGTAATCAGGATATCTAATCCTTTACTAGCATAAATGTATTAATAAGGATACAGGCGTGGTATATTTGAGAACATGGGTTTAGGAAACTTGTATTTGAATGAACTATTCAATATTTTTGAATTTTATTTTTGATGCCTTAAATACTGAAAATGTTCCACTTCCCTGTTTAAAATACAGACTTTTTTACTACAATAATGATTAATTTAAATGGAATGACTGAATAATGTAAGTGCACTTTTACAATGAGAAGACTTTTAAGATGTGTAACCAAGTAGAGACTTGCCCTGAATTAATTAATTCATTAAGCATGAGTACAGTATATTCAAATTGCATATAAACTGGAACAGGAAATAATATCCATGTCTGTAATCAAGTCTTCTGTAGACACAGAAGTGAGAACACTGACCCTAAAATGATTTTTTTTTCCTTGAATGGGTATTGCCTATGCAAAATGGAAATATCCTCTCCTGTTAAAATACCCAGTATTTAAAGTGATAGTTAATTTTAGATGCTCTCTGGAATTCTTCAGTTTGAGATAAGCATTCACTAAGAACAGTGGCTAGCCACACAGTTAGCAGCAGCTAAACTGTCAGTAGATTTAAAATCTATCCTCTCAGGCTTGCACACAAAATTGAAATCCATGTAGTATAAGGGGGAAAAAAAGTAGGATTTAATTAAGAATTCTAATCTTCTTACATGACTTGTATGCTGCTGTGGACACATTTATTTATGTACACATATGTGTGAAGGAAACTGTGTTGTGTCACATTTGACCAATAGGATACTCAGGAAGCGTCTGTCTTAAGGCTTTAGAACTTAAAGGACGTGTATTTTTCTGCTGCTTTTGTGTAGCAAGAGCAACTTACTCTGGTAGTTGAGGAAGAGGGCTCCAGCAAATATGCTGTGAAGTATAGAGGTCATATTACCGAAACTGGCCACTTTAGAACAGTTTCCACTTCCTTTACATGGCTCTTGTTTTTTATTTACACATTTGTGTTTCAGTTTTGTGCTATCTTTCTAAACAGTCAATGTCATAACTCTCTTACTGTTTGTGTAATGTTGCTGTTTAGGTCATATCATAGTTCCCCCATACAAACACAGTTATTGAGTATTAAGCAACTTACCCATCTGAAGAGATGAAAGTGCTGTATTCAAGTGATAGTCAAGTCTGCATATTGCTGAAAGGTGCACATAATCATCAAAGGCATGTAGGGGAAGGGAAAAAAATGAACTAAGCGTGTAAAAGATCACTTGTTGGCCACTGTTCTGCCATAATGAATAGTTTAAGCCAAAACTTAATCTGTCTTTTAACCATCGTAATACCTTTGTTACTGGATGCAACAGAATTAAGAGCATATAGGTGATGTAAGTAAATTTGACTGTTTTGGAAGTTCAGCATGTACCACTGAGAAACATGTTGTTTTATTAGTTTGTTTTCAAATTAAGAGCTCTTTAGTGGGCTTGCGGAATAGTTCTTTTCCAAAAATAATTTCTAGGATGCATCTAAGCCTATTTTTTAATTGCTTGTGGGAGATAACATACAAAGCAAAATCATTAGAGGATGTGATTGGCTTAGTTCTGAGATGGACTGTGTAGTTACTCTATGAAGATCAGACAGGAACCTGTGAGAAAGTGCTTTTCTCTCTAAAGGTTTATCTATTTCTGTACCACCTTTTCTTCAGTTCCACTCATTTGTATACAGGGTTGTTTCCCACACTGTCAGCAAAAAGAACAACTCCAGTCATTCCACAGTTGTTCAAATATAACTACACTTCTCTTCCTTGATTAGGCTAGTGACGCTGAAGCACCAAGTGTTGCGTCTTCTCATGATTTTTAAAATAACTATATTGGAGAAATAATTAGCTTTTTACTAGTAAAGGAAATGAACATGGGCGAATCCAATTCACAGGATTGAATGGTATAGGCAAAAACCATCTGAACCTGTGTGCACATGAAATGTTGATGATTAAGAGTTCGAGAGAATTCAAGAAGTTTCTGAACATGGAAGGGTTTTGCAGTTGTGTTTGGCTTTTGGTTTGCAGGGCAAAGGAAATTCCAGGTATGCAATGAAAATAATTTTCCATGGCCAGGCACATTTGTTGAAGATCACCAGGAGGAGGTAACTAACTGTTAGCAGAGTTTAACTGATTCCTGTACAGTCTCTCCTATAATTAATAGGAAGAGGAACATTTTTGCTGTGGCGAGCAGCTCATTCGGTATGATTCAGCTACATCCTAAATACTCCACTCAGTCAACGTTGCTTCACTGTCTGAAGTTAGAACCATTATGCATTCTATGTCTTGAACAGACCCACACTCTCAGAAATGTTTGGCCCTTAAAAATGGTATTCTATAACTGACGTTTGGTTTTCCCCTATGGAGGGAGCATGGCCCAGGGAGCCTCTTTAGGCAGTCTGCCTTCCTACAGAGTTAATCTGTTTGCATTTCTTAAAATTGATTGGGAGAGGAGGATTGAAAGTGAGTATTTGACAGACTATCCAAACTACGTCAATCTCCCCAAGATTATGCTCGCCCTCTCCCTGAATTCCTTGGTATTCCTATGTGTTTTTCTAGTTGGCTCTTAGGTACTGAGCCATTCTGCCCAAATAAGCTGTCCCAGACATCTGGAAGGAACTGTCTTGCACTTTAGCATAAGTTTTGGGCTTAACCTGCTCTTTTCCTGGGTCTTTAAGAGGAGCATTTAAGAAAAATGCTTCAAGTTACATCAATCTGTTTTCAGTGGGCAGTGGAAAAAACACTGCAAGAAAGTCTTGTATCTGAAATGCATTAATATCCAGTCAAATCCGGAATTATGGAAATTGAAATTTGCGTGTGTTCCTGGGATCCAGGGAGCTTGCACCTATGCAGGCTTGTAGTGCCTTGCAGCAGCGAGCAGCTATGCTGCTTTAAGTCTTATCATAGTTTGTGCTGTGTTGGAGCTCTAATTTGTGTAACTTATGGATGTGTTACACATACAGTATCAGTATATGTAGTCTCACACAGATAGAATTTGTATTAGATATATGATGCAAGTCGTTCAGTGCAAAAGAGCTAAAGAGCTGCTCAGAGTAGTTTAAGCAATCCTTACAAATGTTCATTATGCTTCTATACCATACCATGAAACATAATTAAACCTATACAGAGACTGAAAAATATTACATGAAGCCTTTTGATTGTTTCTTGGCCAATAATTTAAAAACTGTTCAATATTATTTTCTAGTTAATGTGTAAAGTGTGTTATGTGTAGTTTATGGCTGTTTCAAGCAGGCAGGGATATAGGAAGGTTAGAATCATAACCATAGGGGATTGAGTACAGTTTTGGGTACTAACATGACCCAGATATCTTCACTATTTCATTCAGAAATAAGTCCTGAAAATATAAAGGTGATATCTCAATTACTTCATTTATTTTGAAAAATGGATACCTCTATGGATACTCATACTGTATTTTGTATTTGAAGTTTTAGCAGGGCTTTGTTTTTTGCTACAGACTTTCTGCTTGTATATAGAACTGCTTAGGATGTTTAAATAAAACTCATACTATTTTGATTCAAATTCATACTTGAATTTTATTTGCTATAGTATCACTTTGTTCACAGAATCATCTATTAGGTCTTGATTGCTTTTCACTGAGTCATGAAAGGCAGAATGTTTCTGGAGTTTCTAAATGTTTGTGTCAGACTTTCTCGGTGAAGGCCTTTGGTTATTGGCAACTTTGTTCATTTTGTCTAAAAATCAGAAATCTTTACATGGAGAACCAGTTGCTGTTAGAGAGAAAATAAGTTTAGAAACTATGTAAACATTAATTTCTTTAACCGAAAACACTACCAGTGTTTTTGAGGGAATAAAAGCAAAAATTTCTGTTCTTGTAGTAAAAGCAGGGTGGATTCTGAAATGTGTAATCGATTGTTTTTATTTTTTATTTTTTTTTTTTTTACCCCAAAGCTAAATTGCAGAGAAGATCCACCCTGGTTTTTAGTGGCATAAATCCCCAGGTTGGATAACAGTTGCCTAAGGTTTGCCTCCTCTAGAACTAGTGCTGAGGTTGAGAGAAAAGAAATTTCACATTATGATGTTAATAAAATATGTCTGTTCTCTGCAGCAGCCTTCAAATACAATTATTAATAGACTGTGACTGAAGACTCCATATTAATTGGTTTGGTAAAAAAATCAGTTACTGATGCAACAATATGCTAATGCTACATATGATGCAGTTCTGTGCATTTTCATTAATTACTGAGGAGCATGGAGTCTTAAATTGAGTGAAATTGAGAAGGATTTAAAAACTGGTAAACTTAAAATGGTTTTGGTTGCATAATGAGGTTTCTTGATGTCCACAAAGGGTTTATGAGAAATGGTAGCTAATATTGTCAAGCAATGAATATAAGCATAGTGACCCCTTGGTTTACCACATAAGAATTCTTGGACTTTTCAGGCAAGTATTTCTATCCATTCCTGTGAAGCTCAGCTAGAAAGATTTGAAAGCAGATGGGTCTCCATCATTTTTCGTGTTAAAGCAGTTTCCATCATGTGCTACAGTGACTTCAAAGACAAAAATTTCCTTGAAAGCAACGCGCACCAAGTGGAGGAAGTCAGAGCAGGATACAGTGTACAAACTTCAGAATTAATACTGAGAATGGATCTGTAGACCTCATTTTTTATTTCATTTTTGTTTATTTCTTTATTCATGTTAACAGTTCAAGCATGCACCCAGTATCTCTGTGTGCCGGGAACTTTTCTTGGAATGTTCTGGTAATTTGGGAGTTTTTTTTTCTCTGGAGGCCAGTGATGCAAGCTTCGAATTAGGTCCACTGCATAGAGGAGGTACCCTCTGTTAGCAGTGCATACTGAAAAACTTAGGGTAGTTCCTATAATGTCTTCATGCTTTGGAATACATATTTGTCCTTACTGCTTAGCAACAGAAACTGTCTTACGTGTAAGCTGTATTTAGGTGAAATTATAATTAAATGAATATAGAGAGTGTTTAGATCATCTAAACCAGATAATGCACATGCTCATAAAAGATGGAAGTGAAGACATACTTCTGCTTTGAAAAGTTTTTTTTCTCATTTAACCTCACTGAAGTACAGTTTTTCATATCTGGATAACTTTATATAGTCTTCACTGGTAGAGGAGCCACCTGGATTTCTCTCTTTGTAAAGAGGCTCCTGTGCCTGAGATGGCAGCTCTTAGACAGAACTTTCATCATAGAATTTCTGTCTCCATAACCAGGCAGAAAAAAAATACAGCCCAGATGCCTCTTTGAAGTGGGGTGATGGATGGCTTGCTTTCTTCGCTTACTCTGCTTGTGTCTAGAACATATGCCCAGCTGTTCTTAAATTAAGTGTGCTTGTGTGTTTCTTCTCGAGCTAGACAGCATCCTTTGTACTTGACTAGCTAAAAAGCAAGTTTTAATCCATAAGAAGAGTAAATCATTTGCTGTTCCTTCTGTTGACTAATACATATTTCAGTGTGACGTTATTATATTGGTTCTTCTAGTCTAACTTTGCAATTCTAACTCCGGTTACTGGACTGAGTGAATGTAAAACTGCAGTTTATCAGTGTGAGGCAAGTCACTTCCAGTATTTTTCTCCTTGTTAATACTGTAACATTTTCAATAAAAAGAATCTAGTAGAGTCCTCCTTTTGCTGTCTATCCTAATGTGGTTTTATATATATATTTTCATATCTGAAGACAGCTGAAGTTAGGTATGATATTGCAGAACTAATTGGTACGTTTCACCAGGTAGAAAGATAGTTTCCTGATGCTGTCAGTTTTAATGAGAAAATGAGAGCTAGTTAAAGAATGAAATATCATCTCGACTGCTCAAGAATCTTGTATCAAAAAGGCTTGTTTCTTTCTGTGCTGCAATCTGTACTGTCATCTTCTGTGCAAATTCATGCGTGTGGAATAAACTGATTTTTTTCAGTGTGTGCTGAAATTTCAGGTTTTCTCAGAATTCTAGTTAGGTGCATCAGTGCGATATTGCAGTTTATGACTCACTGCTTCATCCACTGTTACCTCAGGTTATTTGCTGTCAGTCTAGCCCTGTGACTGCAAGAGGACAGGAGGAAACCGTTTGTGGCTGCTGTTTTGTGTAGGCTGTAAAGCACCACTTCAGGACTGTTAAAAAGGTCTGAAGTGCATTAGCAGTGTTTTGACCTTGATACACACCTTTGAACAGTTTTAAGAGTTATGTTATTGTAAACCTATTACTGAATATGGGACTCTCAGTCCTGTGCCCTTGGCAAATAGCTACAAATAGTTCAGGTAACCACTATCCTAGTTGTTTTTTCAGTGTTTCTTTTAGAGCAGAGTCAACAGAAGTGATCATGTGTCTATTCCTTAGCTCCTCTGATATGGTAGCAGGAATGCAGTGAATAGCTAAAGGAAAGTAGCATTTTAAAGTTTTAGAACAAGGTGACATAGAGTTTTGAGTCGAAGAATTTAATTTTAGGGAAGAACAATGTGATCAAAGTTATCTCTGACCAGTATGAGCAAAAACTTTATTATTATAACACGGATACAAGGTGCAAGGGCAGTTAATTTTTATATGACATAGACATGTAAATAAGTATGCAGACACCAAGTAAACTGAAGTAAAAATACTTCTGATTTTGCACTTTTATGTGTAATAGTCTTAGTAAATAAGTCATATAAATAAGACTTGCTGCAAATTACAATTTCTAGTATAGAGCTACCCAAAGGTTCCTTATTGCTTCTGACAGTAGGAACTCCAACCCACATGCTATCACGAGGGTCCATTTTGCTGCTTGGCCAACTGTTCTCTTTGCACCTGAGGGCCTCTGTAACTGCACTTTGGGAAGGACAGCAGCATTGTTGACTGGTTATGGTGTGAAAGAAGTTGGGAAATACAGTTGTACTTTCCTAAAGAAAAATTAATTGTTAAAAAGCAGTGACTTGAAGACATAAAAAAATATTTGTACCTTAACATAATAAAAAAACCTCAACAACTGTGATTTATTTTAACAAATAAAAAGAGTGGCTTGAACGGGAATCTAGTCTTGTCGATAAGGTGTATGTAATGCTCTCATAAGAACAGTAATTATGTCAAGAATCTCCACGAAGTGTTGCATTCTGTCTCATGCAGAAGGCATGATGCTGCATTTGTTTGTATTGCAGTAGTACTGAAAGTCTTGGATGAAGACTGAATTTCTAATGTGATAAGTATCGTCAAACACATAACAAAAGGGTTGTGCCAAAATTTTTTGTTGCATATAGTTTTAAGATTTATTTTTTTCCAGGTATCCTAAAAAGACCTTCTGATTATATTTTTATGGTTATAATTTCACTTTGCTTGATACTCATACTGATTATGGTATAAATTTCCTTTGCAGTTTACGTGTGAACTTGGACATGGGTAAGGCAGCGTATGGGTGGATGATTATGAAAGATGACAATATTCCTGGAACAGTTGTTCGAACTAGCACCATACCAGAAGAGTTGGGACGATTAGTTTATTTACTAACGGATAAAACAGGTATATCAGGTTACCATTCTGAAATATGGTGACTTTTATAAAATTTCTGAACTTTGTTCTGTATTTGAGTATGTTAATGTAAGAGTAGATTTAGACTACTGATTTTTATTTTTCAGTAAAATTTTAAACATTTGCTTGAGGACTTTATACCATTATCAGTAGACTTAGGTAAGCAAGTACTCACATGTGAAAGTCAGTGTTTGGTAATAATCTCATTCATTCTGGTGGGAACACTCCTGTTATACTGTAATAACAGGACACTGGATGGTGTTAATAAGAGAACCATATATCTTACTCTGAAAAGACTATAGGTTAACACTCAGGATGCTATTTTATTCTGTGCTTCATTTCTACCTCAATATTGTAACAGTTAGGAATGGCCTTCAAGGGAGCAAATAATTTCCAAAGCAAGTGGTAGGAGCAGCCTTCAAAATTATATGTTACCCCCATGAAGTTAGTTATTCTTTACGTTACAAAGACCAGTTCTAGAGCTGCTGTATGATTTCATCTTCATAACTAACCTGTTTACTGTACCTGACTTATACTGGAAAACCCAACCAATACTAGGATCAGAAGATAAGTGTGTGAAGAAGAGCTAGCACTGTGCTGCTGTCTGCCATCGTGGCTGAAGCTTGTTGAAGTCTTACCATGCTCTTAGTTCTAGATATATTTAAGGAATCTTAAAGTTTATTTTGAAAAACATCATATAAATAACAAATTAGATGCTGCAAAATAAATATAGTATTTCTTCTCCTTTCTTGGTTCTTCCTGAGTTTGAATAAATCAGTTCTGGTAGACATATCTTTTTTTAGAAGCTGAACATTTGAACTAAGAAAGTTGTTTTTCAAATAGCTGGAGAACTTTTTTAGTGTTTTTAAGTAAAATATAGTTCAAAATGGTGAAAAAGTGTTTTTTGAGGGGGAGGTTAGCCTCTCTTACACTGCTCAGGAAGCTTAACACACAGTTTACATTTCTTTCTGCTTGAAATAGTTCGACATCCCTCCCATGGTGAACACTTTCACTATTGCTTATTTTGAAATAAAATGTAAATATAATATATTGTCACATTTGTAGAACGCACTTTTTTTTTTTTTAATATCGCTACGTATTTTACCCTATATGTATCTGAATATGTCTGTT
>JASSUY010023021.1:0-38988 GCA_032466535.1 Forpus xanthops
AAGCTGTGAATGCTCCATCCCTGTCAGTGTTCAAGGCTAGGCTGGACAGAGCCTTGGGTGACATGGTTTAGTGGGAGGTGTCCCTGCCCACCGTAGGGAGGTTGGAACTAGATAATCTTAAGGTCCTTTCCAACTCTAATTATTCTGTGATTGCATGATTCTATATATAAAACAAGCATAAAATACGCTCACTTGGAAGACTTCTTAAGAAGGCTTGAAAGCAAGAAATCTTTGTGACACAAAATCTTTAACTTGATTGAAGTCCTGTTCAATTATGTCAAGATTACACCCTGCTCAGACACAGAAGGTACATAGTTTGTTTTGAGGTGTGGCTTTTGTTGCTCCTTCTTCTTTACATACAGAAGAGAAAACGCAGGCAAAACACACAGAAGGAACACCACAGCAACCAACCTCTTATACATATCCAGCAGTCTTCCTTTTTGTTGTGCTTAGCGAGCTCATCTTCAGTTACTTCAATCAGTCTCCCTTTTAAACCAGCCATGTCTTTCCTACTTTTAGTTAGTCGAATCCAATCCATAAGACTCCTTCCTGGCTTTAAAGGTACCTGAAAAATAACAAACATACAAACACTGTTAAACTCTAAACGAAAAAAGAGCCATTCAAAACACTTTTCTAAACACCCTAGGAGGACTCAGACAAAACAAGAAATAATACAACCTGCATTCTTCACTGATATTTGGGAGCCCTACCCAGCAATAAAGATTCTTAGAGAATGCATCCCATCTGGTACTCCAGACAAGGGAATTATTGAACATGAACAAACATTAAGACAACTCTTCCCAAAGCAAGCTGCAGATACCAAGTCCTTCTGTGGTGGTAGAAAGCTTTTACCAGCATCATTTCAGATATGGCCTGGAAACCTAAGAGTAACAAGGAAGAGAGATTTGAAAATCATAGCCAAGCAGGATAAGGTAGGAAAGTTCACCTTCAGAGCATTCATGAAGACTTTCTGAAAGCCCTACATGAAGTGGAAATCTCACCCAGAGAAAGGTGGGACCAAAGCCTTCCAGCTTACCAGGGATGTAATAGCCATGGTGTGGCCTGAAAGATGGAGCAAGATCTTCAGAGTGTCTAGCACCTTCCTTTTTCAACACCACCACAGACTGGTAACCCCGCTGATTTGAACTCATAACAGCACAGAACAGGGTTAAAGAATAGTGGTCTTACAAAACTACAGCAAAACCAGAAGCGAGAGAACTACAGAGCACATAGACCCACATCACTTGATGATACTTAAGCCTAAGTACGAGCTTGCTTTCCAAACCTCACATCTGCAGACAGCAAGTGCCCCCCAAACCACCCCAACATGTCTTCAGAGTAAGCTGAAAGTCCATCTCCGCACATAAGGACCTGAAGACAAGCTGAGAAGGCAGAGCAGGAAGCGTTATCACCACCGCCTTCGAAAGAGAAGTAAGAAGCATTCTTCGGCTAAGCAGCCGAGCTCAGGGGCTCCTCCACAGCCGCCGTGTCCCCTCAGCAGTCGCTGTAGACCTCTCGACGGACAAGGCCAGCCGCAACCGCGCCCCGACCAGAACCGGAAGCCGATCGGCAAATCCCGGCAGCTCTGCCGAGAGACAAGCTCAGCCCAGGCAGCCGGCCGAAACGCAGCACCCAAAACATTGGCCACACCGGGATCTCTATCCCCTACCACAAGCGGCGATCAGCAGCAGCCCCGCGGCCGGGACATAAGCAGCGCTACCGGGTTCTGCGGCGAGGCGCCGGGGAAGGCCCCAGCGCCAGCTGCGACTGACTCCTAGCCCCGCGACGGCGGCCGAGCTGCACTTACCTTACCGCGGCCTCCTGCTGCCGCCCGCTGCTGCGAACTGGGCGCAGGGAAGGCCTGCGGCGGCACATTCAACATGCTGGCAACCTGCGCCCCGGAGGGCAGCGCGGCGGGCGGAGCGCTCCAGCGCAGAGCGCAGGCGCGGCGGCAGGCGGAGCCCGGGCTTGGGAGGGGTTGAGGCGCAGAAGCGGCGTTGGGGGAGGTGGTTTGTCTGCTGCTGGGGCGGAACTGCATGGGGTTGAACATTCCACACTGCTGTCGCGGGGACTGGGGCTATCGCCGCAGGCGGTGGCGGGTTCCGCTAGGACAGCCCGGGCGGATGTGCGGAGAGAGGGTCTGCGTACCGCGTACACCTTGTCTACCCTGGGGAGTTCGTCGTGCGTCGCGCTCAAGTCGGTTTAATGTCCACGAACCCTAGATATGACTGGGCAAGCTTTGCGGGGATGCTGTTGGCAGGCCGAGCCCGCCTTGCCTGCGGCAACACACATACTGGCAGCTTCAAATACGTACACTGGCAGTGGAATTGAAGTTTTGGCTTTTTTGGTTCCATTAGGGGCTTTGCTTCAGTTATCAAAGCCAAACTCAAAACAACTCACACTAGGCATTCTTCTCATTTCTTAATCTCCGCTTTAAGACTAAAGCAGAGATCAATACAGTTTCATACTGTATTTCCGTATAACGATACAGCTCATGTACATGACAGCATGAGTGACTTAAAGGGGGTTGCCTTAAAAGCAAAAACTGGAGTAGCAGTTGCACCATTCTCTTCAACTGAGAAAGATATTTCTCTCTTCCATGTTTGAAACCCCATCGTAACAGCATGAATTATTAAGAATACTTAAGCCAATGATTCCTTGGCATGCTTCCACACAGAGCCTACTAAATCACAATGAAAATGCTTTCTTTGTGTCCTCAGACTTCGAGGAAGTCACATAACCTTTGAGCCCTTTAAAGGACACCTTCCATTTTTTGCTTCTAGAATTAATGTCTACAAAATATAGGACCTTAGATAAAAATACTAATCAGTACTTTCCTTGCCTAAAACAGAACAGAAAAAGAACAAAGGAAAAAGGCTCAGATAAAATTACAAGACATCTCAGTTTTAGTACGAATAACTTACATACAAATAAATTATCTTTAAAAATACTATAATACATTTTTATATTAGGTTTAAATTAAGTCTTAGAAGTTGTGTTGGCCTTTCCTGCAGTCAGCAGTCTGATGCTGTTCTTGAATCTTGCTCCAGTTCATCATCTTCACTATCCGAGTCTTCGTAAAAGGAAATTGTAGCTTGAACTGGAAAGTTTTTCAGAAGTGCTTCAGCTTCCTGATATAAGTAATCATAGCACCTTGATTTGGGCCAAAATAGTCTGAAACAAGTACACAGTATGTTTACTTATTGTTATTATTCTACTTGGAGGCTGACAGACAACAAACAGTGAAATCCTGTTAAGCATCCTACAGCTTTTCCTTCACATGCTAAACTGCTTTCTACATTTAAATAGAAAAAAAAAAAATTCTGTATTTTTGTCTGAAGAGATAAAGATGCACTGAAAGTGCTGTTTCCACAGCAAAAGTGCTGTAAACCCCAACGTCCACTGCACCTGAAACTGCCCACTCCAGTGCTTCATTAATAATATTACCTGGGGATCTAATCCAAGCAGTACTGCCCTCACTGGAATTATTCCTAGGGAACAGAATGGGTGTTAAACTGGATCCCCAATATATTTGGATTGAATTAGGAGCTGTGTCACTGAATGTCCCCAACCCAGGTGTTTACAATGGTGTGAGACAAACTTCAAAGTGAAAGGAGTGATAAAGGTCTAGAAGGATCAGACCTTGATATTTCACCCCTGTCTTTTCAAGAAGACTTGCTCTGTGATCCAACAGACTCCTCATGGAAGATGCCCCCCCAGGTCTAGATTTTTTAATATAGCCTATGATGTATACAGAAATCAACATAAAATTGCTGATAATACCATGATTATCAAGGGCTATCAGCTAGTGCTCTAATGTATTGCAATTAACATACTCCACAGTTCCAGTTCCTTTTCAACCAGTGTTGCTAGTTTGATGACGTTTTGCTTACAGTTTGGAAATAGCTGAAGGAAACAGCCAAGTCCCAAGAGCTAATAGACCCACACATGGCTACATAATAAAATGCTGACTACAGATTCCTTATGATAAAATGATTACATTAAGAAACACCTAGACAGTTTTCTAGCAATTACAAAAACTGCTTTCTAAGCTACTATTTAACAGAACTCCACTACCTTTGATGCAAAGTAACTGGCACTTGCTTTATAGCATGTCTCTGTTCCCTGTGCTCCCTGCAGCATTCACTCATTCCCAAGCTCCAGAGCAGTCACAGTGCAGTCAAGGTCTGTGCATCAGTATTTAAAGGATTAGAACCTAGATTTGGGAGAAAGCTGCATCTTGTCTGGAATAAATATTTGTGCAATTACTTTCAGTACCTTGCAACACCTACTGGTACTTCTGAATACAGGCTCTCCTTCAAATGCACCTGTAGCTTTATTTCCTTTTCAGAACTGACAGCTTAGATATTACTATTATCTTATTTAAGCAGTAATTACATGAATATTTCATCAGTGCTGGCTTAGTCAGTTCCATATTCTATCATACTGACACTTTCCCGTACTTGCTACCTGCTTCCTTGCACCGGGAGGATTGCACAGCAGACTACCCCACCTCGGTTTTTTAGTTCTGAGCGCAGGAATGAGCAGTTAAGCCTGCCATCACACATCAAAACAAACCCTAAAACCAGCCACATAACTGTGCAACGTTTCTAACTCACGCCACCGCAGTACGCCGACATCTTATCTTAAGGAGCTGGTAAACCCACAAGCGCTGACAGTGATTCACCCAAAAGGCCTGTCAGTTCACAAGCACTTGGATGGCTAAATCACTCCAAACAGTCTCTACATAAATGCATGGGTGGGAACAAAAGGGGCGGGGGAGCCGCTCGGTCAGCCCAGTACCACACTCTCGGTCAAGTGAGTCTTCTCTCCTTCCCGGCCGTGCCTTACCGCAAGCCCCGGTGATGCCCCGCAGGAACTAGCGGCAGCACAGGACAACCACTTACCTGACGGGGTGCGTGTACTGCGCCAGCTTTTGGGGGGCTTCCGCCAACCCGCAGGGCCGGTGTGGCTGCGGAGGAGAGAACAGAGATCAGCCCACCGGCACAGCACGGCATCCGCCCTCGGGGGGGCCCTCCAAAACTCCATAAAAGCTTCTACTGGACCCACCCCGCGTGCCCCACTCACCGTGGCGAAAACGACGCCGGTACCGCTCCGCCTTACCACCTCGCCCGGCGCGGATACCCATGGTCTCCAGAAAGGCGCAGAGCTACGAGACAAGCGTAGGACGGTTACGGCTGAGCTAGTCCGCGCCCCGCGCCGGGGCGAGGCGGCAAGCGGCGAGTACCCCTGCGGGGACAGCGCATCTGGGGACAGACAGGCACAGGCGCACCCGGTCCCGCTGCTAGGGTCCACCTTCACCTGGAGCATGACTGCTCACCTAACCCCGCTCAGTCCGGGCCTGGAGGGCTTTATAGCCGGCGGCGGAGCCCACCTCCCCCAGCTCATTTGCCAGCTTCATCCACAAAAAGGCTCTGCGCGAAGGCGCCGCTGTGTAAACACGGGGCGCGGGCACGTGCATGCTCCAAATGGCCCTGGGCGGAGTGTAGGGAGGGGGGTTTCGCAAGTCAGTGTTAAGCGCATTTGAGTAGACACATGGCTGATGCTTGCGGGAGCGGCGAGCCCCTGTGGGAACGAAGCGGGAGGTGAGCAGCGCCGGGGACGGGTCAGTGTTGCTCTCCCACCCCGTTGTCAGGTGTCAAGCAGTGACCAGCACGGCCTTTTGTCGTTAAAACCGTGTTTATTTACCTCCCCGAGCGGCGAAGCATGGCTTGTGAGGAGGGAGCGAGGGAGGAACGCAGAATCAGCGGCACCGCTACCCCCGCGGGTGCTGGTACCGGTGCCGCCGCTCCAAGCGTCCGAGCCGGCGGGAGTCGTGGGAACGAGAGCGCTTCCCGAGGTCCCCACGCAGGGTCCGCGGGCATGAATAGAGGAGTCTCACCCTGGAGGGTGGAGAAAATGACGCTTAACACCGCGTCACCTCCCGACACGGACCGTGACATACTCCCCTTACGATAACATTGCTTTCTCAGTGTGCGTCCACATACACTGAGTCGGGTTTGGTGTTTGGTTTTTGTTTTGTGTTTTATATGTTGTATTTTGACCAAGGTAACCTGCTGGCCTTTATTCTTCTTCATATGGTCTTGCTCCTTCTTTCGCTGTCAGTGTGAGATGCAGCTGCTACGTGCAGGAGGTTTCATGCCAAACTTGTACCGTTTCCATGTTACCTGGTACCAACAGAGTTTACTTTTATGTCTATCTTCATTTTTCTTATCCTCCCTTCCTCTCCTTTTCTTTCCGAGGTTGCAATTGCTGATGCATGGGAGGAAGACGGGAACAATAGTGATCGTATGTAGACGCTAGAGTACCAGAAGCAATATCAGCCCTGGGGAAGCTATAGAGGGCCGGTGGGCTGGAGGTGCCCTAGATGCTGGAGGAGGGCTTCAAACCCAACCTTTAATTTACTGGTATTTCTTAGGTACCACAACAACCGAAGCACTCCATTCTCTGCAGAAGTGTTTTGCTTTAATGAGTGCAGCCATAAGGAGCGTGCTTACCTTGGCACTGCCCAAAAATAGCTGCAAAGAGGAAGTTACTTGTACCTTCTCCACAATATCTTTGGCACATTTCACTAAATAGCATCAGCAGCACATGGGTATGAAATTTAATCAGTTGAATATTTTCAGATCTTCAAGTCAAAAGCAGGTGTAGACTGCATCACCTCTCTGAAGAAAAGCAACCTCTTCCTTTGAAAGAGAAATAGATGGAAGGATGCATGTATTTAAGCTTGCACATGCTGTGATACATTCCAACTTCAGCAGTGGATGTATTCTGCTATTGCAGAGATTTTGCCATTTGACCAGTTGGAAAAATTGTTAATTATGACATCACAAGTTATTAAAGGGAAAAGTATTACATTGTGAAAAGCCTAGTTTAGTAGAACATTAGGATTGAGCCAAAGGTTTTTAACAATAAGATTTCCAAAGTACTTTTGCTGCACTGTGATGTTTGTAGTTGTTTGCATTTTTTCCTGCCTCATTTTCACTGTGGTCTCAAGTCAGATTAATTAAAATCTGAGTGAACAAAAGGCTAAAACCAACAGTAAATACTCATCTTCCAGTTAAAAAATGGACAATAGGGCAAAGCAATTTGTACAATAAGCTGAGTTTGATCATAAGCAAAATCATATCTATTTTTCCTCTGTTTCCAAATGGCTACTTGTGAAACCTTGTCAGATAAGGTAAAGTGTAAAACAGATGTTTAAAAGCTGTCTGATGGTACATTCTTCTTTAACCTAAATGAAGTGAGAGCAATAATTTTTGTAGTTGGTATTTCTCTTCTGAGAAATATAACACAGGCTGTGTAAGACAAAAAAAAAATAGAGGCCAGGGTGATTTTCTAAAGAAGAAAAGCAGAATCATTCATCATGAAGGACTAAGAGAACATGACATCAGCTTTATCTGTTTGAGAAATAAAAAATTTAGTTTCAGCATCTACAGTAAAAGCAACAAACCCAGGGGTGATTTTGGCCAATGATTCTTAATTATCTCAAGATTCTTTTTAATACCTGCCTGAGATGAGAAAATGTCCTAGGGAGAAAGTGTGATTTACCCATTAGAGAGCAAACTGAAACAGAGGTGTTGAAAGGATAAGGAGAAAATAATGACTAACAGCTGTTGTTCCCCTGCATATTTTCACACTTTATGACTCTTCTTGGCTTTATAGTTTAGTAATGCAGTATTATTTATTGAGAAAAATACAAATGTCTGCTTTTGCATAAGAATTTCTTTTTACTTACATCATTAAAAAAAAAAAAAAAACAAACCAAAGCCCCTAACATTTTGCTCTCTTCCCATTGACTTTGAAATATAGGCTAGAAATTGCATACAGAGTAAAAGTAACAGTACATTGGTAAGTTACTAACCCAGCCATGCTAAAACCTCTGTGGGCAGGAACTGTATACAGCCACTGAGCAAGTAGTTGATCAAATGAGAGGGATGGAATACCCTTAAAATGGGGTCTTCGCATATAGTAGTGGAAATCAACATTCTGAATTCAACATGAAGTCTGGTAGAGGCAGTCCTCTCATACATTCTTGAATCATCTAATTAAAATTATATTCTCCTATCTGTGCCTTTTTTTTTTTCTCAGAATTTTTACAGAACAGTATTTATTCAGAATGAAAATAATTCACTAGTTCGGTTTAAATTGATTAAAAATGCTTTTATGGCTTTCTGCAGTATGACATCTTGAAATGTAATGCACTGTTAATAGGATACATAGAAGAGCAAACACAGAGGTCTGTGCAGATTTGAGTGTGCTACTGTAAACAAAGAAGGTGCTCACAAATGGCTTAGAGCTAAATTTGACAAGATGGTGCTAATCACACTTGGACATGGGAATATCTGAACAGAAGATGCTCAGCTGGCTTCATATTAGCCTTTCCACAGTCAGTGATAGCTTTCACTTAGTAGTAAAACAGGGACATTGCATGAAAATTATTGCATGAATATATATAGTATACAGGGAGAGACTTGGCTTGATCTTGCTAAGACTGTTTTAGTGAGAAAGACAAGGTCAAACATATGGAACTGCTCCTCTGCTTACTGAGTCTGGGCTCAGTTTCCTTGCTGATTAACAGTCAAAATTTGATCTTGAGTATTTTATAGCCTAACTTCATCTTAATGCTTCCAATTCTAGCAACACTTTAGGACTGGGTTTTGGAAATTGTGTGCCTGATATTTGCATACAGATACTGACTGTACACACATAATTTATTTACATGCTTGGTCTATTATCTCATTTTTTTTTCCATTAATGCAAATTTTCATAGGAAATAGATGTACGCAACTTTGGGAGATGTTAATCTATGTGCAACTGTTAATACTGGAAATTTTACTGTAGTGTCTTATGAGGTATCAAGCATTTTTTTGTTGTGATATGATATATAGGGCGTTTTCTGCTATAATTTGAGGGTGAAGCATCAGTTTTTAAAGAACAGCACGGATGTTTTTACCAGCTTGTGTCCTCATCATTATTTGGTTTTGATGAGTATTTTCCATATCACTAGTATACCTGAAAGTGGGCTTGGTTCAACATTTGTACAAAATGATTCTTTTTGTCACTAAATGAGATCCAAACTAGGTCCTGAGAATTAAAATAATTATAATGAAGTTTTATTAGGAGAAAAAATAAATGGAAAAGGACTTAATCAGCAGGTCAGACTATTCACATTACCAATGGCTGTAAAACTATTTCTTAGCTAATAAAGACCCTGCTTGTCTATTGTTGTTGTATATTGCTTTGCATCCTACTTACATACAAAAATGCAGCACATATCCAGAGTGTAATTCCACTGAAGCCCAAGTGCCTGGGCTTCTATGGAGAGTTATGTTTGGAGGCCTAAAGATGGAATGCTGTTTCGTGAAGACATCCATCCTACTTCTCTCCATCTCTCTGGATTTTGACTAGGCTGTAATCATTCTTTCGTTCTATGGAGGAAATTATTCTTCTCCTTCCACTATTCAGCTGGGTTGCAGGAACTGTGGAATTAAAACTCTGTTATAAGGAGGGATGCGTTTCCAGGAAAGAACCCTCTTTGTGCTATTTGGAACCTAGCTCCTGGTGGCTTAGGGTTAGAGGATTTAGCAGCATCCATCCTCACTTGGAGAGGCACAGCTGTGCAGTCTCTTCTGTCAATGAGACTGAAAACCTTCAGCTTTCCAAGATTTATCCCAGCCCTGATGCTGTTATAAACTTTGTGGTCACATGCATATTCAGGTGATCATTTGTATCTGCTGGGGAATAAGCAGTCCGTGGGTGCTTGTGTGTGTGGCACACGCACACCTACTTGAGGTCCCTGCATGTACATGTGGCAAGGTGTAACTCCACACAGCAGGCTGGGCTTCCTCATTTCCCTCCCTCATTGCACTCTGCTCCCAGGCCCAGGCTGGCAAATGGTGACAGATAGCAAATCCACATGGGAAAGTAACACATTAAGGGACTGAGAATGTGTAATGGGATCAGCCACCAGTTACAGGGATCTTTTAAAATATTAGGAATCTCACTTGCTGTTAACAGGCACTTTAAATTCTATACGTGTAAGAAACAGAGACATTGGCACTAAACACCAATCTTGTAACTCCTTTTAATAGAATGGAAGTCAGTGAAACACTGATACATCATTAATGCTGGGGCTCAGCAAAAGTGGCTGGCTGGCTCAGTATAGTCCAGCATAATGTCACAGTGTTTGCTGCAGTTGGAGCGCAAGGTGCTGCAGTGTGTCACTGGAAGGATTTGCCCTCTCAACCTGAAAAAAATAAGCTAAATGAGATGAACACACTGTAGTCCAACAGATATTGACAGAAGAGATAAAGAAAATCAATAGTCATTGGAATGTCCTGGTCTGACTCCTCTGGTAATATGGTCCCTAGCAGTGTCATCTCTCCTCTCACAATGTTCCATTCAATTAAATGTTTCTTCAGATTTATTCCTTTCCTGACTACAAGAATAGCCATGGAAGCAGAGTGGTTGTTTTTCAGTTTTCGCTGTATCTCGAAGAAATCAGCACAGCATCAACTCTCAAAAAGGATGCGTGCCACTAAACTGGTGATGGAGAGCATTTAACATCTGGCAGGAGAGGATGAATTGCGAGACACAGTGATGCAAAAGCCATACCTCTGACAAATAAGCACCAGAGAAAGGTGGTATGAGTCCTAAATATAGCAGTGCCAGCCCTGAGGAATACACACAGTACCTTGTACTGCACTGCAGGAATGTCAGAGCTCTTACACAGGAACCTGGAGATAAGAACTGACAGAGACCTCCTAGCCCCAGAGTTCCTCCCTGGCTTCTGGTGACTGATGTTATGAGGCTGTAAATTCCATCATGGCCTGATTTCGGTACATCTTCATTGCATGCTCACATCCCAGTGATCCTTAATAATAGCATTGAACACAAGGAATAGGGATCTGTTTGTAGTCTGCCTGTCTTAATGAAGATGCAGATAAATAGCAGAGGTACCAAACCAAAGGTAAATATTGGTATCATTTATTTTTAAAGCTGCCTGTGAGTACCCTTAAAAATGACAACTTCGATTGCTTATAACTTTCCAAATTTTATTTAGAATGTACTTTCCTGTAGTAGGTTTATTCAGACTTCGTTTGAGGGTAAACTGCAGTCAAAATAAGTCAACTCAAATCACTGAGCTTTTTCCAAGAATGAGGGAGAAATGGTAGACACATCTTCTTTCAATATTAAAAAATTCTAGTGTCTTTTGCAGGGGGAGGAGTTTAAAAAGTACAGGACCACTGCCTGGTTTTGGACTATGAAGTTTGCCATAACACCAGGAATTTACTTCTTGTTTGTTTTTGTTTGTTTGTTTAGTTGGTTGGTTGGTTGGTTTGTTGTTTTATATCCTCTGAAAATCCAGTCAAATTCATCCAACTTCCAGGTGTAGAAAAATGATAGTTTGAGTCACTTCCTAAAACAACTTCGAAGAACTTACAAAATCCCTTGAAGAATTAAATCTGCCTACGCCTCATTTCATCCAGAACTTACCAGAGCTCTCCTTGCAACTGAAGCTTTGTGTTGTGGGAGGATGGAGCAGATCTTCAAGTGAATTATCCAGAATAGGAGACACATGTGTGCTGAGACCAGGGCATAACTGGACCAGGGCATAACTGGACCAGGGTGTGGGCCCATGAGGGACATCACATCTGGCTGACGGAAGAGGTTGGGATGAGATCCTGGAGGATCTGGCTCCAGCAGATGTGGGAAAGGGTAGCTTGAAGATGTGCAGAAGACTAACCGTGTTTGAGCAAGGAGACCAAATCCAAGTTCCCAGTAAGGCCTGGAGGTCAGGAGGAAAGAAAGGACAGAATTTCTTTACTGTAAGGGTGGTGAGGCACTGGAATTGGTTGCCCAGGGAAGTTGTTAATGCTCCATTACTGGCAGTGTTCAAGTCCAGGTTGGACATAGCCTTGGGTGGCATGGTTTAGTGGGAGGTGTCCCTGCCCATAACAGGGGGGTTGGAACTAGATGATCTTAAGGTCCTTTCCAACCCTAACTATTCTATGATTCTATGACAGGGCAAGCCATTGAAGATCAAGGTTGTAGAAAGAAAGTAACAATGGCTGGAACAGGAGCTGGCAAAAGAAAGCATTGAGCATGGGAAGAACTATTTGGACTGGAAAAGAGCAACATGGTAATGTCAGACAGGAATAGATTGTGTATGAAGGGTGAAGGATGGGAGGAGAAACTGGGAGGGAGAAATTGTACTAATAGGGTAAGAAGACTTAGGTTTTAATAGGGTAAATAGATGTGAATAACTGAGCACAGGAAGAGCTCCAAGTGTCTATAAATGGGGAAAACACTGAGAAAACAGACAAAAGGCGTGGGACAAGTTTTGCCTGGTAAAGGATATTGGACTTGGATGTCTTGGTCCTAGAGGTAGTCTAGAGAGAGGTCTGGAGCTTAGAATCTGGGATTGGTTAAGAAGAAGCGAGACAAAGAGCCAAAATTGGGCAGAGACATGACTAAATTACTAACATGGTTGAGGAGAAGGGAGAGAGGAACCAAGTTTGGGAAAAAAAAAAAATCATACTGTTCAGGCTCTACAGGAACAAATGATACATTGAAAAGCAATTCCATAGCTTGTGTCACCTTTTCTGAGTACTGAGAGAAGGAAGTGACTTGTGAAAAACAGAACATGGAGATTGGATATGAGGAAAAAATTCTTTACTGTAAGGGTGGTGAGGTAGTGGAATGGGCTGCCCAGGGAAGTTGTGAATGCTCCATTGCTAGTGGTGTTCAAGGCCAGGTTGGACATAGCCTTTGGTGGCATGGTTTAGTGGGAGGTGTCCCTGCCCATAGCAGGGGAGTTGGAACTAGATGATCTTAAGGTCCTTTCCAACTCTAACTATTCTATGATTCTGTGCTATTTACTGCGTATGTATGTGCACCCAAACTGAATTTAAATTGTATAGACAACTATTATGCTGGCATTTTCCTAATTTTCTGGTCTTGCTATCACAGTCTTAGTAATGTTGTTTTGACACACGATTGTCTGGGAATGTGAAACAGATGTGTCTCATTTATTCCATCTGGAGACTTTGCCTAAGATCCTCCCCTTTTGATTTCTCTCAAAAGCCTCTGTGCATGTCTTTATATGCCCCAATTTAATATTCCAGATATAAAGTTATTCACTATAAAACATATCTGAATATTCAGTATATTTTATGTCAGGTGATAAATTCTGAGGTACAATGTTTGGTTCTGATATGAATATATATACTCAGATAACTAGAGGCAAAATTTCCAAAGTAGATGACAGCAAATTTTTCTTAGACATAAATTTGTCACTTTTAGGAACCTGAATATCACTACCACAGTGTTTTTAAAGCTGCATCTTCAATATTTTTATCAGCTTCCTCTGCTCAACATTTTATTGATTTCTTTCCTCTTTGACCTGCAGCCAGACTCATTATCACACGTTGCATTCTTGTACACCCTAGCGTTCACAATATGAAATACAGAATAGCAAATCAGTGTGATATCACATTATTGAAAATTTTCTTCTCTCATCTTTTAAATTTAGTCCTGACAGATTTTTTTTCACTAGCACGCTTGAAGAGTTCCACAGATCCCACTTGCCAAGTTACTGATGTGGCTTTACTTTGTGGAACAGAAGTCTCTGAATAATTAGCATTTTGTTAGTCAGCCAAGTATCTCTCTGGCCCCCAGGCATTACTGCAGCATAAATATAAAAAGTCTGTTTTTTTTTTTCCCCCAATACATTTACCTCCTCTCTTCTTAAACTGGTTATTTCTCCAAAATAGCAGTTCATATCATACCTGTTGTTGTTATTGAAAAACTTTATGGCTATTCTAGATATTATAAATTTTTTGTCATTGCCTTTTTATATGTTCACAGAACATGTATTTATACCTAGATCATCTACATCTATACCTGTGCTGTGAAACTATATTATAGAAAAAAAGTATAGAATAATATACATATTCTTAACATCCAAGAATATAAATATGTTATGTATCTATAGATGTCATGGATATATATGGTATGTTTTTATATATATATATATGAAATACATATTCAATTAACTTTTACCTGAATTTATATGACCTAGCTGGAAACTGACACATAAAAAAACTAAACCTTGTCAGATATCTCTTCCTAAGTACATAAGCTTTGACAAATATATTTATTTTAAAATGGTGCTGTTATTAAAAATCAAGAATTTAAAATGCAAAGAATGTTCAGTGTGTTTTTGAGCTGAAATGCAGAACTCATCATGGAAATTATTATCCTGGGTATTCATTATCTTGGCACTGCAAGAGATCAGTCATATTGCTTGTGACATTAGCATTAGGCAAGTATTTCAAAATAAAATATTGTTGGACATGTAGCTTTTTGCCTGATATAAATATTTAAATACATTGAAGACATATATTTGATGTTGGTTTTATTTGTTTACTGATATACTTAGGATTCAGAAGACAAGAATAGGGAGTTCTGGGCATAATTTGTACAAACATTAAATGAATGCTCTGTTAAAGCAACTTTTATACATACACATTCCTAAGCAGCTTGTTGAAACAAAGTAATTTTCTTTGAATTTGGACCTGTATTAGTAATGCATGAAAACCAGGCCTATGTAGAAACTGCAGAGCAAGTAAAGGCTTCATTTCCTTGTGCATTTTTTGCTTTTATCAGAAAATCCCTCTCATATTGACTGGCAGCACGCTGGCAATCCGGTAGGGATTCAGTGGCCTCAAAAGGAGATGCAGTGAGTGTCCAGGCTGTCACTAAAACCTGCTGTAATTTTACTTTGAAATGCAAGGGAGTCATTCAGTTCTCAGCTGATGTCACAGTGCCAACAAACGTGCTCCCATTGGAGAGTGGGAAAGAAAGTATGCCTTGACACAACAAGACCTGTGCCTACTCAACCGAAGAGAAAATAGTAGCTTCTTAGAATCCATCCTTTCTTTTCATTTCTCCAAAGAACTGTACAGCTGAGATGCCCTTCAAAAGATTGCTTACATCCAAGAGCAAGGAAACAGCAGAAGAGCTGTACTTGTTTTTCCCAATGCTGAGAACAAGAAAAAATTGGTTTGAAGAAAAACTGATGGAGCTTTTGTAAAAAGATCACTATTTTTTTTTTCCTTTCCTGCTGCAGCCTCTGTTCTCTCTCGCTGCTCTCTTTCCGTGACAGGAGAGCAGGTGCAAGGCAGACGCTTTGGCAGATAAAGATGTTCTAGTACTATAATTATAATCAACATTTCTGTGTAAAATACCCAAGGGTTTTTGCATGCACAACACCTACGAGAAGTTCCACGTGGAGTTTTCAGTTCCTTGCTCTCATCATACCATAAATGCTAGTAGCTTTAATCTTCTGGAAAATTCCAAATTTCTTTTTTTTGAGGGATGGGAAGTAATACCCCTGGGAGGTTCTGGATTGATGAGGCTTAATCCTTGCTTGTATCCAAAATGCATTTGGCATAGTGGAGTGAGAGAGGAAACGCCAGGAATACTCTGCAAAGGCTTAGATTTATGAATGGCCTCTGCCTCCCCAGCACATTCTTTAGGTTTCTATGTAAGGCTGATGGTGCAGAAAGAGCAGGGGCATGTGTGGTACAAGGTTTTGTTATGTTCATAGGGTTTACATGGGCATGGGATTCCTTATCACAGGCCAAGCAGCGGTACATCTGGATGGACCTCAAGGACAGAAAGCAGTGGCAGCATAAGCTTTCTGGCAGCATTGTGGAGCTTTCTGTGTCCTCTTCTGTGCCATGTGTGCAAACAGTAGTGACAGTTGGGGTAATGGCTTCCTGAGGCAGACACAAGAAATTAGCTCAGCTTAATAGCACGTTTCGGTGAGCACTGGAACTGAGGAGATAATTTTCAACAAATCATTTACTTCAAAACATTCATCTCTCTGTGTGCATATTTGGGATTTTTTCTGTTCTAACTGTGAACATGCTGAGAAATACTTGCATTTTGTTTCTTTATTTAAAACCATGCATCTCTGTTTTTAATAAATTATGCACAAACTGCTTTTGCAGCTCCTCCTAACCAAAATTAGCTGTGTCATGGAAGTCTGTCAGTGAGACAGACAAACTCGCTACATGTCTCTGCTCTCCTGTTGATTTAAACTGCAATGATTAAGTTTCCCATGGCATTACATACATTCATATTTTTTTCAGTTAAGATTTCTGTTCCCTGAGCATCTCTAGTATTATCTGTAAGAGTGTTTGTTTCCATAAACTGGCACTCCAGTAAACAGAATAAAGGCAAACAAAGAATTTTTGAAACCCCCAGCTTTCAATGTGTAGTGGAAGGAGGCTGCTAGTGCTCAGGATTAAAAAAGCCCATAGGAGCATTTCTAAGCAGAGGATTGAGGACAAGATGACAGGTGCAGGAGAGCATGCCAGTTGGAGTGACTCATTATTGAAAGGGTAAAACCACTCTGTGCCTGAGAGAAGATGAAAAAATCCAGATAGAAAACAATGAAAATTGATGCAAACAATCCAAAGAAAATTTGGTATACAAAAAGGGATCAGCTCAATATTCCACATAAAAGTGGGGTTCTGGATGATTGCTGTGACTCTAAGGAAGATTAGTGAACTAGAACACTTAATTTTAACTGTTTGTAATAGTAGGTATCTGCTAGAAGATAATCAGTGGGATACTGTGACACAGTAGACTACAAGTGTATTTGAAGAACAGAGAATATTACACAATCAGAGGGGCAGCAGTCTTTCTTAAAGCTAATTTTCAAACCGGTAACAATGAAAATGTGGTGTAAGATCAATTTGGGCTGAAATTCCTTACTTAGCTGAGAAGGAACAGTAGTAAAACCCCAGGTGTCTTGTACTCAGAGGTCAGACTGGCCCATCCAGGGGAAAGACCAATGCATCCCAAGGCAAGGTGCCAAAGACATGGAACCAACCCCACTCTGCAAGTTCCCATCCCTCTCTGCTCATGACAAGCTCCAACAGAAGGGGAAAGTTAAGCATGATAAATCCACCTGGTAACCAAGGTTGTGCTGCTGGTGACTTGATTGGTTGGTGCTAACAGCTGCAAAACACCCTCAGATTAAAGGCTGCAAAAGTCAGGTAAGTGTGGTGGGACATTTCAGCTGTTTGCAAGGGATTATGAAAAGTTTAGAGCATGGCATTATTCAGAGGTGAGAGTTTTAGGCAATTTCACTTCTTGTTCCAACTAGTCAGATGATCCACAAGAGGAAAAGCCACCTTAGATTTAATCCTGAGGAGTGTGTAGTAGCTACTTTTTCCTATTGCTGTGGAGGAATAAGTGTAGCAGTGAGTCCAAGCTATTCAAATGCAGTATATCTGCAAAAATGGAAAAGGCATAAAATCCCAAGTTCAAAGAAGGGAGTTACTTATAAATGATGCAGCTAGTCAAAAGTACATTACAAGAATGAAATAAAGGCAAATGTTTTCTATGTGAGGGAGTAAGCAAGGCTTGTAAAGGCTGTCACGCCTCACAGATGTACTAGTCATTATTTTAGGTATCAACAATTAATTAAGCATAAATAGCAAAATGAAACAGAACTCGTGATTATATCACCTTGTGAGCTGTTTTGTGAAACTGTATCTTGAATATTGTGTGGATTTTTGCTGAATTGATACAGTATAACTAGAAAATGTAGAGAAAGGCAGCAACTAGGAGCAGTCTGGAAACAGAATCTAGGCAGATGGAGGAAAAATTACAGGATTCTTCAGCTTAGAAAAAAGCTGAAAATTTAATTGAATATCCTTAAATCATTAATGGTATAGTAAACAGCTACTTCTTATAACCTAAGTGCTAGAAGCATCACATAAAATTGCCATACAGCAGGCTTAAAATTAGCAGAAGATGCTTTTTCACACAATGCGTTATTAAATTGAGAAACTCAGTGCCACAGAGTGCCATAGAGACAAAAACATAGAGAAGTTTTATAAAGTATCAGACATAGGTAAGGCAGGTACATCCTAGCCATCTCGGCATCCAGTGTCAGAGACTTAACTAGACATGTGCATTGCCTAGCTGGGGGTAGCTGTTCTTACATTCTAACTGAAGTAATTTAAAAGTTGAAGGAAAAAAATCAATTATTATTTTCTCCACTTCTACCAGTCAGAAAATGACCTTTGATTACTGAAAAATGGGCTGGATTCTAAGTGATAATTTTAAGATGAATAGCTACAGCTAAGTTATCGTATCTCAGGGGCTCTCATTTGTAAAAAATATAAATAATAAACAATACCAAGTCTTCCTTAACTGAATGAAACACGGCAGCCCCCTGTCTGGTTATTTCAATGAAGATAAACATCTTTAATTCATAGGAAATAGATCCTTTTCAATGTGCAATTCAGTTATTTCCACTTTTGCATTCTTCTGTTATGGTAAGAATTTTGTAAGGAAAAATGTTACAGTAATAGGGTTCTTTTCAGACTGATGCTTCCCCTTGTTCCAGTTGGTTACTCAGAAAACAGCAAAAATGGGGTTATGCTTATCTGCTTTTTTCTGATGGCTCAGTGCATTCTGTGACTTGTCTTAAGACACCATGAACTGAGAATGCTAAATTTAATGAAGCTCCTTAAGCAGCACTACTCTAACTCAGTAAATATTAACACTTCCCCTTATGCCTGAGCAAACACAAAGATCTGGTCTCAGCTTGGGAACAGTTCAGAGTGCTAATACAAACAACACAACTTCAGCTATTTTTACAAATGGTCCTGAAAGGTTTTTTACCAAGTGTTGATTGCACTTTTCACGCAGTAATTTTAGTCAGTTATTCTATATCTCATGAGTGGAATCCCTTGTGTGAATACATGAAATGATTTCTTTGGGATAAAGAGAGGGGTATCCATGCAGAAAAGCCTCTGAAAAATACCCTAACAAAACCCAATACCCTACATAACTTGAACTCAAACCTGCAGATATTCCCCAGTGACATGGAGTAGGTTGAATTTTTCACTTCTGCTTGCCATGGTCTGCAGGGGCTAGACTTAATTTTGTCGAAGTTTGTATTGAGATAATCTACATTTTACACAAATATATGAAAGGCACACGAGCACTCAGCAATGAAAACATAGTGAAATAGGATTTTTGTTGTTGTTTCTTATGCCTTTGATTACAATGTAAAAAAAGGAAGCTGAAGTGGTTTCTAAATTGTCAGTATTTTTCTAAAAGGGGACCAAAGCACCTGCATCTATTTACACTGGAAGACATCATGCCTTGTCATTTGTCTTGAAACTGTTTATTATTATCCAATCTGGATGCAAAACCAAACCAAATCAAAACAAACAAACAAACAAAAAAAACCAAACCAAACCAAAACAAAAACCAACCCGACCAGATTCACTTGTTACGGTTTTTGTGTTATTTTGTGTTCTACAGCTAAGTGTCAAATATTGTGTTGCAGTCTAAAACCAGGGAAATGCTTGCATCCAAGATCATTTTTCATTTGAAACACAAGATAAGAATATTATTTAAATAAGTCTTTGAAGTTTTATGAGCACTGAAGGCCTGGTTGACGCAATTCATATTCCATTCAGTCAACATGTCATCTAATCATTAACCTTTTCTTGATTTCAAACTACATCTTGTTTACAGGTGCATACATATTTAGCTATCAGGTTTTTTGGCCTATGTGAATTTCGTGTCTTGTAGGTTCTGCAGGAAAGTGCAGACTTGTTTAAAGAATCCCTTTTATTTCACTATCTTTGTTTGCAATTGTGTTTTGTTTCCTCTTAGGAGTCTCACTCTCATTCATCACATTTCTTTTGTTCCCTTTTATTATCAGGCCATGGTCTCAGAAAGCATGAGCTGAACATGAAACACCACTTTGTTAGTTAGTTGTCCTTATCATTATCTTCAGAATCAGTTCCCTTTAAATTTTCACATCTGATGAGCCTTCCTGAAAGTCAAAGTTGTATTACAACAAGAAATGTGGTAAACATAATGTGCACAGAAAATTCCTATTTGTATCCACAGAGGTGTCTATCTTGAACTGAGCAGAAAAACTAATGCTGCAGTTGCAGGGTTAAATTCAAGGATAAGGCAGGGTGGACCATGGAGTGCTCTGGCCATGTCCATTTTATCCACCTTGTTTATCAGCTGAAGAGCAGATAGAGATTCTTTTAAATGAGCTGGGAGATCTCAGCTGAGTTCTGCCCCAGGGTGTATCTATTTAACTGTTATCTCATGCTGAAAGAACTGAAAATTAGGTCTTCAACTTTCTCAGAAAATGGCCTAATCAGGACTCAACAGGTCATCATGATGGGGAAGGGGGAAAATTTCTAATACTCCTGAGGAAACTGTTGTCCAGAAGAGTATTCCAGACTTCACTGGCTTTATGGTAGAGGAAAGCATCTTCTGAATCTGCAAAGGTGAACAGGTCAAGAGAAGGTAGTAGGAGTCCAAGCCCACTCAGCATACCAGCTATATCAGCTGGGGAAAGGGGTGTAAGGATGGGGTTGCATGGAAAAAAACCTAGGGGAGTCAGGGGGAAGGGCAGTCAGACAGGGATCAGAGGCACTGGGCTGGCAGGAGGAGAGCACAGCCACTGGGTATCAGTGTCTAATTACTGAAACCTCTGCCTATAGTACACAGGGAAGTTGCTTGGGAGTAGAAAAGTTGTATTTATTCTCAAGATTTTCATTCACAGGTTAGATAGCTAAAATGTACTTTGTAGTTCAAATATATGTATCCATTTTTTCTTTGCTTGCTTTCTTGTGAAGGATCATTTCTGATGTTGTCTTATTTCTTCCTTGAGAACCTCCCTTGCCAACCATGTCACTCATATGGTGGCTCTCAGAGCTGATTTTACTTTATTCTCCTGCTCATTCTCTACATTCAGTGCAGGGTTTCTGAGTTTCCCATTTTAACTCCACCTGCTGGCATTTCTTCAATATGAAGATGACCTGCTCTTTCTCCAGAGATCAGTGGAGAAAAGAAGCTGAGTGTGTACTGTCTGAATCGCTTCCCTTATTATCCCTGCTGTTAGTATGAAACCTTTAATTTGTTTTTTCTTACTCTTTGTAAACCTTGAGAGTATATTTTTATAACCTCAGCAGTTCCAAGCAGATCTGGCTATGCTTTCAATCAAGGCAATGCACAAAGTGAAGCAAGGAAAGCATAGATTTTGCAGGTATGACTACTTTTAAATATAGAGGCTGTTTGTCTTTTTTTGGAGAGACTCAAGTTGAGCAGTCTTTTAGAGGATGATCATCTTTATGTCCTCTCCTAACCCAAGGCGATTTTTAGGCTGCATTTTCTGTAAAGTAAAATAAAAATAGATTGAAAGTACATCCTTTGATCCAGATGTGCAAAAAGTCTGGTGGGAAATCTGCAGTTCATTGTGTTGCTCCTGATAGCCTGTATATTTTTCTGATATGGCCTTTCATTTCTGATAAAAAGCTATAAGAAGAATTATGTACAGTTATTTATGCTTTGGTCTCCTTCCAATCTTTTAATAGATCAAGATTACATGCCAATATTCATAAGCTAAATCACTTTCTGTGCTAGTATTGATTTAACAGGAGGGCAGTGGAGGAAAACAGCAATTAGGTTGAATAAGGTCAAGACTTCTTCATGATGACATGATATAAAAACTGGAGTCACACCCTGACAAGAAAACAAATGACACAAGTCTGATACTGACTTCCAGAGCATCCCTTTGCATTGCCATGCTATGCTGAGCAGTGCTGGTGCCTCTTTGACTGGAGGATGCTGCTCCCCTGCAGGTCACGTACTTCTGTATGGCAGTTTGCACTATCACTTCGCAAAAAGTATAGAGACCAAGATGAAATTTTTGTTCATAATTTTGTGTGTTTCAAGCCTGAAGGTCCTGACATAAGATACTCAAACCCCGTGGCCTAGTGTATGAATTAGCTTTAAGAATGGGATGCTGACACTTCTTAAAAATGCCTGGCACAGAAACTGATGAATTTGGGATTATTTTTCTTATACCTAGAACTTTCTGCTTTCTAATTCTTTTCCAAGCTTGAGAACTGAATGTTTTAGTCCCATTTGATACCTTAGGGCTGATCCTATATCATATAAACTGAGGAAAGAGATTATACAATGTGATTGCTGGTGTTCTTAAATCAAGGCGAGTCAGAACCAGTGAGAACATCATATAATTCCCATGACAGATTGTGATGACAAACAGGATTACAATCTGCTGTTTAGTGTAGGAAAGAAATAATGGAAGGAAACAAAGTCTTAAGAAACAAAGATCCTGTTTTCTTTCAGCTAGATTTAACGGCACAGAATAAAGCACTGTGCTGAGAATTTCAATTTGAGGTTCCCTGACAGACATTTTATCCTGAAGTTTTTCATCACATCATACTAGTCACCATTGCAAAAACATCAAAGTTGGGGTTTTCTGGCTGCTTGAGTACAACTATGTGTGTTATATTTTATGATACAAAGGAGGAGAAATAAGAAATCTGAAAAATGTAAACCTGATAATAACTGAACCTAAGGTAGAAGAATAGGCCTTAGGCCAGTGATTAAATCTCTCCTAGTTAACTCTATTTGAGACCAGTTTTCACAAGACTGTTAGAGCACCTGGGCAACGAAAGCTGAACCTCTGTAATGTCACAAAGCAGGAGGCATCTTTTTAACTTCTCAGCCATGCAGAAAGCCTCAGGAATGCCCACTCAGCCTGTTCTAGTGCAGACTTATTTACACCAGACACTTCATTAAAAAAAGCTTTTTAATAATAATGCTTCATCTGCGTATGTTCTGTACTTTAATGCTTATTCTCTTCTGCTCTACAGGCTTACATGTGTTAGAGATAAGCACCTGTTTTCTAAACTCTATACTGCAAATAATTAGTTCAGAAGCAGCTGCCAGAGAGGAATAACTCCTGAGTTATAGTCTCGCATCTTCTAAGTAAAGCACTGCCCTTTAAATAAACTGTATCACGTTATAGCTATAATTCACATAATGGTATCTCCTGGGGAAGCATCATTAAAAAGATATTACCTTTCCATGTTCAGATCAGCACATGGAAAGCAACTGCCTTTGATCTCAGGCTTCACAGACCTGCCATTCAATGCATTTTTGTGAATCACTGTTGTTTCAGGCAGAGGCACTGTGCTGACTGCAAGTCTCAAGTCCTGATAAAAGGATCTGGAGATAAAACCTCTGTATCATTTGCCATCTTTCGTGGCTCTACTTAAGCACTGTAAGCTTCTGCATCCTCCATGCTAGGAGGGAAAAAGGAAGTAAGTGACAATTTGAATAGCATTTCTAATAAGAAGCCAGGGAAATACATCTTCTCAAACTGTGAGGTGTTTCATTTGGTAATTTTATTGTCTCCTCTGTATCTCATGGGAAGAGGAGCAGAGGAGCTCCCACACAAAACAAATTTACAGATTTGCTTTATAATAAAAACAATGCTTTTCCAGATGTACACTAAAAGTTTTATTTCACTATGAATGCACGGGTGACTTGTGTTAATGTATCTAATGAATCACTGCTTCTCTAGGAAACCTGTAATTGTCACGTATAAAAAGGATGATCTAAAAAGGCTCAGTTGTGATCCTTGCTTGTCTTGAAACTATGCATCTTTGATACTTTAACAAAGCCACAGCTCAGCAGAAAAAAAAGCATCAAACACGGAGGACCAGTAACTGGCTCAGCCTGTGCATGGATATAGTGTTGATGGACTTTCCAGGTTTTGCAGTTCCTTGAAGGGCTAGCTTGGTTCCTTTAGAATGAAAAATTCCCCTTTAGTTGTATGTGTATGACTATGTTGCTCTTCAGCTGCTTCACATGCTTGGCTTATTACCCAACATAGGCCAGCATTTAATTAACATATTTTAGCATTTCTCATCTGTACTGGGAATGCAGCTAATAATTATAAAAAAGAGGGGTTCATGTTTAGTATTTCCTCTTAGTATTCTATAGGTTCCTTGGGAATGTGTCACACTTCACAGGAGTCAGAGATTATGTATGAATGTTCTAACATAGTTAGAATGAGTTAAGTTCACACATGTATGCCTTCAAAGGTATGTTAACTCAGAAAGATGCTGTCAGGTAATTTAAATCCAAAATAATGCAATGCAGTATTTATGTATATTTGAGCATTTTTCTTAGCTGTGCATGATTTTGTTTATCTGCTTCCCTCTTGTCCACAATTTGGTTAAAGCATTGGAAATGTTTTACAAAACCAGCTGATAGCAGAAACCCTTTAGGATTTATTTCAATATTTCAGTTAAAGCAGCTGGTGCTGAGGTTCTCATCCATAGCACATGAGAATCCAACCAATTCCAGACACTTTCACATCAAGCATGAAGTTTGTTCTTGAAGGTTTCTGAAGCTTCTGGAACTGATTGCCTAGAGAGCTGGTAGATGCTCCATCCCTGGAAACATTCAAGGTCAGTTTGGATGGGGCTCTGAATAACCTGATATAACTGAAGTTGTCTCTGCTCATTGCTGGGGAGATTGACCTAAATGACCTTTAAAGGTCCCTTCCAACCCAGACTGTTCTAGGATTCTATGATGCAGCAAGCTTTTTGTTGTGATTTTTCATTAACAACAATAATCCTGAGAAAAAAAAAAAAACCTATTGGCTGTCATTGTGCAGTGTGACAAGAAAGAAACAACTGAAGGTAGTTGTAGCTCATGTGGAAACTGCTGGGGTGCACTGAGTGATCCCAAATCACCCCAGCAATTACCTGTTCAGGATTACCATGGCCATGCTGTGATGTCTCCCCAAAATCCACTATAGTAATGGATGTAAGCTAGCTGCCTGTTTCCACTCCCATTTATGTAATTTAAAATTCAGTACACTAAAAATTATAGTAAATATTTGGTGCAATCTGAGAGCAAAATGCCCTAATGCAACAGTGATGCAGGACTCCCAAATCACAGTCATCAATAACATCAATAACAATTAGGCTTTCTAGAGGAAGGCCTGATATAGGTATGATAAGTAATAACTGAATAGAAAAGAGGACTGGCAATGCAATTACTGCCAAGATACACAATAGCTACTTTGCAATCTGCTTAATTTTCTAGGGCTTTAATACACCCTGAAGATCAGAATTAAGTGTTGGGGAGAGAAAAGCTGTAGAGCAGGTAGGGGAATATATGCACAGTGTTTCATTAAACAGCTGTTAGAGTTCTAAAATGCTGCTTTCTTTGCAGCTCTCTGAATGCTTAGAAAAATCATCTGATGATTCACATTGTATCTAATCAGGCTGCAAATCCAAAACCTGCAAATCACATAGCTGAAAGGAAGTTTAATTTACAGCTGCTTTTCAAAAGGAAAAGGAAGATGAAATAGCCATGAGTGTGCTGCGGGTGTTGGTGAATGTGGCAGGCACCAAGGGATGCGCAGTACACTGAGTACCCCCTAGCACTCACTGCCACAATGGCAGGGAGTGCTCCCTGAAGCAAGTGCCTAAAAGCCTTTGGGTGAAGTTCCCATATGAGGCTCAGATTTTCTCCATAGACTTCAGGGGTATGAAAGAACCGTATCTCTGCTCAGCCTATGTAGGGATAAAGAAAAATATAGACCACAGCAACAATTTTTCAGCAGCAAAGAAGTTTTCTTCTTCATTTTTATGAAACTAACACAGGAGAATGAAAAGCAGTGCCTACCAGGCTTAAACAGTTCAAACATACAGATCTAGAGATTTCACACCTAGGACTTCAAAGGAAATATATGAAGAGATCTTGTAAGTAACTAATATTTCAATGTATTCATTTACAAATTTAAAAAGAGGGGGAAATATACAGAAGATAACCTAATAGGCAAAACATTGGAATGATTTCTATAAGATTGTGGCAGCAAAGAGGTTAGAAATTACAAGTAATCAGTGTTATAGATTCATTGAATGTGGGTTTCCTCAAAGGGAATTTTACTGTCTGACTCAGCTACAGTTTGAGAAACAGTGACAATGTGTCAATACAATATATCTGGATTTCTGCAGAGTATTTCTATACATTTATATATACATAAAATATATTTATATATATTTTGATTTAAAAGCTTTTATCTGGTGAAATCAAGAAGGCAAGTGATAAATGTAGATGTTCCCAGACGGATCTCACGCTAGATGAGAATGTACACCTCCAGTGAATTGAGCTGGTTCTGCTGGGTCTCCCATCATTCAGTTTCTAGTTCAAGGCTCTTCATCATTTGTGCTGATGACTCACAGGGTGAGTCATAAAGTCTTTGCTGGCAAGATTTTGGATCTCAGAAGACTGCATCAGTTACTTAGTGCTCTGTATCTGCTGTGTACATGGTCCTGATTCAGTAGGTTTTCTAACATCTACAAAAGAAAGATCCACTTACTGGGGGGAGGGGAAGCATGTATCTACACTTTTTCAGTGTGAGAGAGTATGCTGGAAATGAGCAAATCTGAAAAGAATAAAATGGGAAAGGGAAACACCAGGAAGAAGACAAATCCTGGTACATCACTGCTTCTCAGCCATAAGGAAAGGTCACCTTGGAAAAGAGGTGGCCGGTGAGTGAGGAAGTAAATGTGCCCCATGCATCCCAGCTAGGAGAGAGCCCTCACTACACTACCCTTGAGAAGAAACCCAGAAATCATTCAGAGATTGGGAAAAACCTTTTACAAAAGGCCTCTGGGAGGTGACTCTATAACCATGTCCCATATGAAGAAGCTGGGGTGGTTTCATCCTTGGAAATAAGAGCAAATGTGGTCCAAGAATTATCAGCTGAGTTTAGATGAAATTAAGCTTCCTTTGAACAGAAAGAGTATTGAATGACTGAACACTTTACCCAAGAAAGCAATAGATGGTACTTACCTTTCAAGTGAATTAGCTGTCTCCTTTAGTGTGGGAGAGAAAGCTCTATGTGTGTCTGTGTTTGTGAAATCTGAGGCTCATCCACTGGTGGTCTTCCATAGAGACAAGGAAACACTGCTGTGCTTTTAATGCTCATAAAATTTGCAGCTCTGCAATGGGACAATGATTATAATCAGATCTCGTGCTTCAAGACTTCAGGGTCCAGAAAAAAAATAACACCCTCCATGCCACCACCAGTACATGCTCCAAATCCCTCTGGGACCTGGTAGGAGAATCTTTTCATTTTCCATGAGCTCAGGCATGCTGAGGATTTGCTACCTGCATGTACATGTGGAGATAGTTTTACTGCCTGAGATTATACAAACCCACCCTCAGTGCTGCTAGGTTTTGGAAAATGGGTATCTCTCTGCCACTGAGTGTTTGCCTCAAAAACATCAGGCTTGTCTAAAAAGCATCAGTTTGATATTAGGTGTCATGGGATGTGCAGAAAGGCAGGTGAATTTATCTGGTACTGTCCTTTGAACTTAATTTGCATGAAGTACATGATAGAAAATAAATTCCAAACTGAAGCTGAAAATAATCTCCTTTTTTATATAAATATTAATTAAGAGGTGGACATTGGTAATACAGAAAAAAAAATCAGAAGTAAAAAAAATAAGTCTGAATGGCTAAAAGGAATGGAAAGACAGGTGAATAGTTCAGGGAAAGCTGTAACATAAAATTGCTGTTACATTATTAAACAGATAGAAAGTGTTTTTTTAATTCCAGCAGGCTCAGATAAGGGTAGTGGTCACTCCAGTCATCCCCCCTCTCCTTTCTGTTTTTCTGTAATGAGCTGACATGAATCAGCATTACATTCTGATGGACAGCAATGGAGAAATGTATTTTAAAGAAGAAAATACACTAATACACATTACAGAATACTAGTGAACATGGAATACAGCTGTTAGATGTACCACAGTAATCATGTACGACCACTGGCACATACATTAGAAGAGAGATACTAAGCATAATTTACTTTGTGGTACGTGAAAGAACCTGTGATATCTGGGCTTGGATATCAGTTTATATAGTTGACATACAATTTGTTCATCTGATCAAATAAATGTTGGTTAGTCACAAGCCATGGGACTACATTAGCTTTGCCACCACAACATGGTCAGAAGAAACAAGGACATGAAAGGTCTAAGCAACATATATTACTAACACTCACTTATTTAACAAGATGCAACTTCTCAAAGTGAATTTTACTACAGTGTTGAGAGGAGTTGAGCGTAAGCAGAACATGAACCAGAACAAGAGCCATACTTCTGCAAGCTCCAGATATAAAGGAGTATCCCTTTATGTTTCCCCTGTCCTTTTGCTTCCAAGGTGAAGACCCTGTATGAATTTTTGGGCTGAGCCAATTGAGCTGTCTTTATATTCTAGTTCTTTATTTTGTGTTCAATCTTTACTGAGGAAGTGTGCTATAGAATGCACAAGATAATGTTTGATTTCTGGAGCATATAATCTATATTTAATGAGAAACCTGTGCTGAACAAAGTCTTGAAAATCCAAATTTGTGTTTGCAAAATAAATTTGTCCATCCTGTTTTCATATCTGTGCCATACCTTCCCCTTTATTACTCCCAGAAGCAATCACTGTGTATTGGTCAATATTCATTGGCTAAAATGAAATGGAAATGTAATGAAAGGAGTCCTATCAGATGTAATATTGCACATATGAATTAATGATTATGAAAGCAGATATTCAGATCCAGCAACATGTAAACTTTCTAGCCCTTATTCTTAACTGGGGATACACAAAACTTCAATGTGTGCATTTAAGTTTGCATAAAGAGTCGTAGAGCTGGACCAAAGTACAGTAGCTATGGTTGAGGACAAATTGCCAACCTCCAGGTACGTACCGCAAATGAATCTCCCATACAGTCAGTATATCAGGTTGCTGTTTCATCTTACTCAGTCTCAGTTTCCCTTTTCAAAATAAATGACCTGTTGCAGAGAGCAGCCTGAGAACACCTCTGCAACACATTTAAGAAGCTCTCCAAAGTGTAAAAATATTAGCTTTACCATACAGAGAAGCCAGACTGGTGGGAATTTCAAGGTGGTCATAACAGAGGAGGGAAGAAGAAGGTATGGAGAGTAATGGCACATTGTGCTTAAAGGCAAGCAAATGTTTTGAAGGAGGGAGCTCTGAGAAATGCTAGAGGATTACCACTGGGATCCAGTTTAATGGCCAAGTTTGGGGAATGGGTGTGCATTCATGTGCACACAGCTGCGGGACACCAGCAGGTCAGGGATGCATTTGGCAAAGAAACTGGAGGAGACTGATGACCCTAATGGCAAGACTGCATGACAAGAGCTAACAGTGTGAAGTGAAATGAAGTGGAGAGAGGCCTTGACTTCGTATGTGGTCCACAATGCCTGCTTTCTAGCCTCCCTGGTATGCTTGTAACAGGTAATGACAGAAGCCTCCAAAGATAGTCAAGAGGCACAGTCAGCCCCCAACCATCTGCATCACTACTCAACCCTATCCGCGCTATCCAGAAATCCCATCCATTCACTTCAGTCATAGAATTCCAGGTTGGAAGGAACCTCAAGGATCATCTGAACCAACCTTTCTAGGCAAGCATGACCTACACTAGGTATCCCAGCACCCTGTCCAGCTGAATCTTAGAAGTGTCCAACACTCAGGAATGCACCATTTCCTTGAGGACGTTATTCCAGTAGCTGATTGTTCTCATTATGAAAAATTTTCCTGTTGTGTCCAGCCAGAATGTCTGCAGGAGTAGATTATGCCCATTATCCCTTATTTTTTCCATGTGACTTCTTCTCTTGCCTCTTTACTCCTTACTCATCTTTCCCCTAATTTTACCTGGCTCATCCCTTCCAGATGGCCTAAAGCAAGAGGATGTCTTTATAAGCTCTTTTCCTAGTCTGTGAAGCTCTAGGCATTTTTCTGGGAGCCGAGGAGGAAAAGCTCTGGGCGTATCTTCAGAGTAGGGAGATGAAAGCCAAAAAGAATTTATCTTCCTCCCAAGCCTGTGATCATGTGGCTGGGAGTCACACAGTCTAATGGGCTCTGTTGAGCAGGAAATACCAGCTAGGGAGAAGAGCTATTTAAGCTAAAACACAGTGTTGGTGCAGCAATGAAGAAGGATAATATGTCCACAAATTAATCTAGTCTGGAAATTAAAACTTTCCAAAGCTTGAGAAAGACACAGGAGGAAACCACTATCCTGATATCTGTTGTGAGAATAAAATCCAGTAATTAGATTTTAAGAGAGCTTCAGTAGTTTATCAGTAGGATCACTTTACCTAATTTCTTGAAAAAAGCAAAAATTAGGATTCATGACAGACAATCCTAAGCAACAGCCTACCCAGACTGCTAGGTTTTCAAAGCAGCAATATTCCCTTCCCATCTCTTTCTAAACACCAACATACATCTATGACTATGGTAGCACTTTTTTTTTTTTGCTGCTGTATTGAAAAAGAAATAAAAAGTCACCAGGGAGGAATTAAACAGGACAAAATAGTTGTGAAGGTCAGAAAGGCTGCTTATTTTTGGGAGATACATAGAATCGTACCTTGGAAGAAGAAGTTGTGAAACTACTAGCACATCACGGCAGAAAGTCTGTTCGTTGGAGCTTCCTCAGGGTGCATCCACAAGCCAGCAGCCTCAGCTGGGCTGCTCCAGCAGCAAGAAGGGATTGCTCTGCTCACGGTTGTTTGGTGCCATCTACGGCCAGATACTCATTCACACATCCCAGAATCATTGTAGGAAGGCAAGCACGCAGATGTGTTTTCATGAGATCAGCAACTACACTCATACACAATGCTTCTATAAATGAACAACTACGCATATTCATGTTTCACTTCTCTATCAGCAGCTGGATGCTACCAGTGAGCTCCTAAGTGCTGTTAGTAGCTTCTGGTGTTTCTAAACACTTTTCAGATTAGCCTTTGTAGCCAAAGCACAATATATGAGTTTGGAGTGTGGAGTTAGGAAACCTTTCTGGAGAAAAGAAAACGGTGTCAGAGAAGATACAGCATCTGTTATTCTATAAGAATGATGATTTCATTACAGATGTCAGTTACTGTGTCATCCCCTTCTTCCTCCTGTGCATCCTCAAGGACAAGCAGCAGTCAGGGCCATGGCCAGAGGTCATCATATTGTTTCAGGGGATGTGTTTGGCCATGCCCATGGCTTTGCAAAGACAGTTGTCATATAAGGACCACTGAGTGGGTAAGCAGAGGCCTTGGAAGCATTGTACCTCCCTGTCTGTGCTGCAGCTTGTCTGTGTGCCCACTTCTTGGCAAGCAGTGTTGGCAGCACTGCCCATCAACTCCATCTGCAGCAGCAACTCCTCTGTGGGGAGCAGCCAGTGGCACCAACAAGGGCATGTGCACAAACCCAGCACTGCCTGGAGAGTTTCCCTGTCCTGAGGGAGAGGTCTGTTTCTTATCTCTCTTCCTTGTTGATTCAGTTCCACTGTCTGACTCTTCATTTGTGGAGAGCCGTGAGGCCTCCTAACATATCCCTGGAGAAATGCAGGGCATGCCAAGGCCAGGACGAGCCCTAAACAGTCTTTTAAAATCAGTCTCTCCTATGCAGGGCAGGATGTAAACACCTGCATGTAGATGTCTGCATATCTAGGTCTACATATGGGCCAAATGTCCAAATTCCTGCCATCACTGAGAGGGATCATGAGTGGGATGCAGCACTCATGCGCAGGCATGTTGTACCATTCGAGATGCCCTTGTCTATCTCACTCATCCACTCAGAGCTGCCACATGTGACAGTGAGACCTAGAGAAGACTCAAATCCTTCTGCAGCAGGTGCTGGTGGCCCAGCAGGACACCCAAGGAATGTTCATAAGTCTCTGGATTTTGGTATCTTGAGTGACTTGGTTTAATGTGAGTTGTCCCTGCCCATGGCAGGGGGGCTGGAACTTGATGACCTTAAGGTCCTTTTCAACCCTAACTATTCTATGATTCTTGGGTGGTGTGTGGGCAATGGCAGGCACTTAAATTCATGTGTGTTGATTTGGAGCTGAATCCCACCAACTGTACTGCTGTCTTTTCAGAATTACTTGACAACATGCGACCAGCTGGTGCAGTCTCTGTATAAGACAGACCTCAGAATTTCCTCCGGTTAGTCATATTATTGCACCAATAATTCTGCTGAAATAATTAGTGGCTACAATGCCAATTAGCTTAGGTTATGAGAATTTCCACTGTATTTAAGAAAAAAGGATATTTTAGCTGATTATTTAAAGGGCCAAAAGACTAAAATCTTGTCTACAGATCCATATAATAGTCTCAATCATCTGATGTTTACTCATGCAACACATCTCCCGACATCAGTGAGGTTTCTGATGTAATATCTGAGTGAAGGAGGTGTTGCATACCCTCAAGTTGCCTGTGTGAACAAGTGAAAGAGGGAGGGAGTTGCATTCCCATAGTTTGAGTATGATCAGTTGTTTCACATTGATAATAAAATTGCTGTAGGCTACCCATGAGCCAGAATTTTAGTCAGGTCTTTGGTGGTTCAGAATTTGAAAGCCCCTTACTATTTGCACATTTTCTTTGTTAATTGGCTGTAAATTACAATGTTGGATTTTAGAAAATGACAATACCTAGAAAGAGCTATTACTTCCAAGTATTACAACACCTGTAGGAAATACAGGAACTAATGTTATCTAAACTGTTTAGGAGATATATATAATGGAAAGCAGTAAATGTAGCTGGGGAGTACAGGGGAAAAAAAAAAAAGGACAAACAAATGTATGTCCCTGAGGTACAAAATCTATAAGGATATTAAAGAGGAAAAAAAGGTGTCTGTGAATATAGCAATAATGGGTCCAGGATCACTGAAAGAGAGAGTTTAACATGCTGAAGCTGTGAAATGACAAAAACACAGTGTCGGGACTTTTTCTTCTTGAAGTGAGTAGGTGTAATATTGCAGCAGCGCTAATAAAGAATTTTGATGGCTTTTGCAATATCAGAAGTACAGGAAATAGAGTTGGATATGGCACTGTTGAAAATGTCTGAATTTGGTCATTGACAGTAAACTACCACCTAACAATCTAGTGACCATAGCGATTTCCTAAGAGATCTTTTACTCAATTATTCTCTTCTTTTCCAATTTAGGCTGGAAGTAGAAGTAAGGCTGGACCCAGCAGACTTCCGTGACATGCTGTCATTCTCATCCCTCCTGACAGAAAAGTTAAAAACAAGAGGGGAAAACAAGGTACAATGAACTTTAGAAATACAAATATTTTCTATATTTCAGTCACTGAAGTGACTGTGTTGGTATGGTGGACCTGGCATTGTTCGTGCTTTGAATATGGTGTATAGAAGCCTTGTAGAGGCATCTGGCTTTGGAAAATCAAACTGATCAATATAGTCAGAGAAATAATGTTTTAAGCTTTACAAGTGCAATTACTTTAAAGATAGTAAACATTGTGGCCAGCCTCAGCAAACTACACTTGAAATAATGGATTAGGTCTTCAGACAATAGCATTGTAATACCTGGCGCTTACAAATGCATTTATTTCAGCAGGAATAGAAGCCTTTTTTGGTTTGGATAGAGTTGAAGAAGCACTGCGACTAACTTAATCCTTTAGATCATAGGTCTTGTCAGAAAAAGCAATGCAGAATTCATGCATCCTGGGTCTAATCATCACTTGCAGTTTCATGCAAATAAAATGTGAAAGTGAATGCAGTTATATGAATGCTTCATCGTCTTCCTTGCCATTTAGAACTCAGCATATTCATACCATTTTGTCTAGATTGGTCACTATATTATAAACAGGTCCAAAATCTTTACAATGTGTGTCTTAAAATTTATTTTCTGTATTTATGGCCTGACATATACATTCCTGTGATTAGATGATTAGATGAATAACATTTTAGTCTAGTCATTTATAAGGAGTTTAGAATTTGTCTCTTTTACATGAGGGTGTTCCAATCTGGGATCGGTAGCCCTAGCAGACTCACAGTAGATCATACAATGGCATAACATCTGTCAGCACTTTCACAATATTGCTTTTAATGCAATCTGCCTTTCTTTGGACCTTTTTCACACAACAGGCCCACGCGAGGATGGAGGAGGATTTTTCACATTGCCATAGTGCAGTGATTTAAGTTGGATGTCTTGTCTTGCCAAGCTCTGTCTCTGCTCAGCTGCACCAGAGAGGCCCCAGCATCCATCACCCCTGAGTAGAAGCCAAACAGTGGACCAGATCCTAAAGACTTCTGTCTCCCGAGAGGAGCAAGAGGACCAAGCTCTGTACTTGGATGGCTGGGGCAGAGTGGTATTCATTGAATCTTTGTTCCAGGATGAGGTTATTGCAAATACAGTTTGTAATTTAAGGGTTATCTGAATGAAAAAGGTGTATAACAGGGAGGGTTGATAACCTAGAACCCACTCATTTAAGTGTTTTATTTTCTTTCCATGCTCACAGGAGGAACTGGCTAAAGCATAAAATTAATAATTTTTATTTGACTATTCTGATGGCTTCACTGTGCCATCAAAAAGAATATAATAATTATAGAATAGTATAGAATAGAATAGAAATATTTTATGTCAAAATCTTTCCAGAGGATACTTCATGGACTTCCTGATCAATTGTATGTTTGTAGTTTTGCCCTTAGATTTGCATTCATCTTGGATATATGTTCACAGTTTCCTGGATCATGCTCATACCTTAGAGGGACCTCTTGCATTTCATGATCTGGTGACTCAAAATGCAAATCTAAATGAAAATAGGAAAATCTAAAGCACGCTTTCAGTATCTGCAGTATTATCAGAGTGTTTGCTGTACTTGACCTTTAAACCCAAAATATTTTTTGTATGGAAAATGTTCTAGCTTTTTTAACATGGAAGGGATTAAATAACTGATCAGCCCTTCATGTGCAGGGTATGTTTCAGACAGGGAAAGGAAAGAAACATTTGCAGATTGGTAACATTCGAACATGTCTTTATTAAAACAAACTAGTATGTAGCCAGCAGCCTCACTTCTGGCAAGACATCTATATGCAGCCATACAAACAAGCCAGTCTCTGAAGTTGAAGCAATAGTCAACCCCGCTGAAGCAGAAGAATCTATCTTTTCTCTTGGCTCATTGACAGAGATGCAGTCATTGCCAAAGCCCAGAATTATCCACTGCTGTTACTCCTGATTCCCTTCAATGAGAATGCAGATGACCTTCAATTTGCCCCATCTTTGACAGCTTCACTTGCCTTCAATTACCCAAATTACATCCATTCTTCCGGCAAAATCTGGATCACTAGGATCTCCCCACTCATCTGCTGCTTTCCAAAGCCTGTGATGCAGCCCTGGTTCCTGCTGCGCACGGGGTTACGTCCCAGAAGTTTTCTATAATTAGAACTGACCACACAGATGTACTTCAAGAGACTATGCAGCTGAAATACAGAAAATACTCATAAAAAAAAAAAAAAGGAAGTTGGTTTCAACTCGCACCATTGCTGCTTTCTGTAGGCAGCTTTTCTCCATGGTATTGCACATCACTCTTCCTCCATTCATTTGAGCAGAGGTAATTAATACCTTTTCCATTATTAAAGCCTTGGGAACAGAAGATGAAACCCTGTCTTTGTTAAAGTCGATGGCAGAAGTCCCGTGAACTTCAGTTCCTTGAGTATCAGGCCAAAAGGGATCATTTAATCGTCCTGTATGTCATTGATATTGATATTGTGTTGGACGACTGCCTATCCTCCAGATGGCGTCCAAGCCGTGAATCCAAAAGGACAGAAACACCACCTATATTGATGGTGACATGATCTCATGGTTACCACCTCATTTAAAAAAAAAATAAATCTGATCTTTATCCTATTAAACCTGCCCAGTTTAATATTCCAGGCACTGATTTTTTTATAACATTCCTTCTCAGTTTGAAGAGACTTATCCTACCTAACATATTTTCTCCAGAAGGATGCTGATGGACTGCAATTTAAGTATTTAGTATTTTAAAAATTCTAACGTCTTTATCCCAATTAATAACTGCAATTTCTGACATTTTGTCAAACAAGAAACAAGAATTCATCTTGTTTCTGTGTCATTTGCCTGCCCTATTTGCTAAAGGTGTGTATAAAGGACTCTGTGATGGGGCGTTTCAATATCCACCTCACCAGCTCCACCTGCAGTATTACCTTCCTACACTCATTCTGTTGCAACCCCATCCATGCATATTGTGTGGTGCTGAGTTTTCACTGTGAGCTGCTTGTCTGAGGCCTTAAATCCTCTTCTGAACATATCTCCCTTAATACAGACACAGTTTGAGTACATTGTTCCCAGATGTATAAGACTGCTTTGGGCTACGTTAAAGTAAGTTTTGGTGTGGTTAATAAAACAGTCCAGATCAGTGTGTATGATAGCCCAGACCTCATCATCGCTCATCCTCATCCTCTGCAGACCAGGAGTGTAACAGATCTCTTACAGATCACCAAAAGCATTCCATGGAAAGCCTAATTAGAAATATTCACATTTGGTAGTAATCCCCAAGGATGATTCTGAAATGCTTCCTTTAGCTTGATCTCAATGCTGTTTAAATATTCTTTATTCGTATTTTCTGTTGCTTAACCATATGCAGAAAGCCAGATGAGTGTCCTTATGAAAGTGTCTCAGGTGGCAATCACATAGCAACATTTATCGATTTAATTTAGAGTCTCATGGAAAAATGGAGTATGTGAGCTATGCTCCTTGTAGCCAAGACTCCTATGAAGCTGATGAAGCTAAGGCCGTAGCAGTAAATGGAAAAGACAAAGAATTTGCCAGAAGCAGGATATTAAATACATAAAAACTGCAGTGAAATACTGTTTGGAGTCCGAGTCATCAGAGTTAAAGGCAAGCTCTATATATTTACTTGGTGGTCTGGGTAAATACAGCTCTGAATCCAGGCAATGATGTCAGACATTTTATACTAAACATCAGAGCCCCTAATCATCATGGCCAGGGTAAGAAGAATTAACGCTATTAATAAAGATACCTTGTACAGCAAGTTAATAATTTATAAAGGCTTGTCTCCTGATACAATTAGGCTGTTATTATTAGTAGTATTATTTCTTAACACCACTTTGTGTTTGTCAGTTCTACTCCAGCATGTTATTGCACAATACTTCACTGTTCCATAGCACATTCCACCTGAGATTCTGACCCTTTTCCAAGAATAATGAGTTGAGCTCCATGAAACTGCACTGAAGCAGACCTTGTGTTAGTCCCAACCTCAAAAGGATGAAACGGAATGACAGCAAGGATAAGGAATACCCAAGGTCATTAAGAAAGTCTATGGCAGAACTGATTTTGCAACTAAATTTCCTATTTCTTTGCCTTAGGCTTTCGCTGCAAGACCGTTCCTCTCCAGAGCATAACACTGAAAAGAAAAATAAAAAGGCCTTTTATTAAGAAATAATTTCAATAATTTGCATTGAGATGCTCCTAGGATCTTAGCATGTTCATGTACTAGAGAATGCATAGGTAGCATGCAGTAAAAGAAAGCAGAGTTTGCAAAGTCAGGCTCTCAATAGTTGGGAGATGCTAGAATGGAGGTTGATGATGCAACTTGGTCTATTTGCATTATGGTATTTTTCTGAAGATTGTTCTCTCTTTGTGCTAAATAAGCAGAAATAACTGCAGAAAAATTGCATGCAATCATATCATTAAAGAGAGTTTCAGGGTCATGTAGCTGCTACAGCTGTTGTCAGTGAGACTGCTGCTTTGCTAGCTCCGGAAGTTATAAAATGTACAGCAAATGAGACAGGGGACTGTAGGCAATTGAATGCTGCCCTGGAGAAACTGATGCTATCCCTGCCTCTGTCATTTTTAATTTTCTTGTGGCCCAATGGGAGACATCTGGGTCTAAATTAGAAAAGGGCTGAACATTCACAGCTGCACATAAAATTGCTAGCTATGATTTGAACACATGGAAAAAAATCAGGCTCTGAGCTTCTAAAATTGGGCACCCAAATTTAGACAATACTTGGTAAGTCTGGGTTTAACATCCATTCTTGAGGTCTCTATGTCTCAGGTCTCTAGCCATAAAATTGAGGGAAGAGTAACCTCAAAACAGAGCTGTAGAGATACATAAATTAATGTGGGTAAACAGTGATAATATTGCAAATAGATCATCATAGTAAATCTCATGAGGAGATTAATAATTCAATAGAGCAGTGAGTAATTGTGTTAATAATGTGTAAATAAAGCTTGAGCTTACAGAAAGTGGAATATTTGATTAGTTTGCCCCTCAGTGAGGTCTGTCCATCGTATAGACAAAATGAGGCAGGAGTGGTGTGGGAAAAGGATGTGACTGTGTCATTAGGTATGATGTTACTAACTGTACTCACAAGTGAGTTAAATTCAAGTTACTCTCCTAATTTTGGCAGTCCCTAACCATTGGGAGTTAGGGAGTTCAAAGGCTGAATAGCTCTTTAAAAACATTAAAATTCTTTTATTACATGGCTCTGCATACTAAATTGTATGTATATGAATCTTTTAGTATAATTTAGGTGTAATCGCTATACACCCAATGGCAAATAGCAACTACCATTAACTTGCAATTTATGTGATGAGTACAGGGAATCTTAGGAACCTGAACATATACAAGTCCATGGGATCTGATGAAATCCATCTGCGAGTCCTGAAGGAGCTGGCAAATAAAGTTGCTAAGCCACTGTCCATCGTATTTGAAAAAATCATGGCAGTCAGGTGAAGTTCCCGATGACTGGAAAAAGGGAAATAAAACCCTCATTTTCAAGAAAGGGGAAATGGATGAGCCAAGGAACCTCTGTGCCTGCAAAATCTTGGAGCAGATTGTCCTGGAAGGCATGCTGAGGCACATGAAAAACAACAAGGTGCTTGGTGCCAGCCAGCATGGCTTCACTAAGGGGAAATCCTGCCTGATCGATCTGGTGGCCTTCTATGATGGGGTTACAGAACTGATGGACAGGGGTAGAGCAGTTGATGTCATCTACCGGGACTTGTACAAAGTGTTTTACACTGTCCTACACAACATCCTTGTCTCTAAATTGGAGAGCCATTAATTTGATAGATGGGCCACTCGATGGATAAAGAACTGGCTGGATGGCTGCACACAAACAGTTGTGCTCAATGGCTCAATGTCCTGCTGGAGACTTGTAATGAGTGGTGTCCCCCAGGGATTGGTGCTGGGACCGGTCTTGTTCAATATCTTTG
>JASSUY010023024.1:0-19457 GCA_032466535.1 Forpus xanthops
TTGAAATTAATCTTTTTTTTTTTTTTTTTTTTTTTTTTTTTATATATATATATACAATAATATTAAAATTCCCATCCAAAAAAAAAAAAAAAATACATGGGGTGAGTGTGCTGGTTTTGGCTGGGATAGTGTGGATTTTCCTCATAGTAGCGTGTATGGGGTTATATTTTGGATTTGCAGTGAAAACAGTGTTGATAACACAAGGATGTTTTTGTTATTGTTGGGCCATGATCATGCAGAATTGTGGGCCAAGATGGCAAAGAATGTGTATTCCAGAAGGGGAAGCAACAATGTAGCAGGAAGTGCTAGCAGAGAAACATGTTTATGTAACTGGTTAAAAATAGTTGCTTAAGCAAAAAACATGTGGACAGTAATATGATTGGCTGAAAGGGCACGTGGTCAGTAAGGTCATTGGCTGGAGAAGCACATGGTATGGAGGTGAAGGAATGTTGCTCCATGATGGAAAAGTCCTGAAATTGCTAATCATTGATAATTGCTAGCAAAGTACTATAAAAGCCTTCAAGCTCACTCAATAGATGTTTCTCATACGCCGCACAGAGTCAAGACCTTTTCTGCTTCTGACACCACACCATGAACAAGCAGGCTGACGATGCACAAGAAGCTGGGAGGGGACACAGCCAGGACAGCTGACCTCAACTGACCAAAGAGATATTCCATACTATATGGCATCGTGCTCAGAATATAAAACTGGTGGAAGAAGATGGAAGAAGGGGACTTTTGGTGTTATGGCATTTGTCTTCCCAAGTAACATTTACATGTGATGGAGCTTTGGTTTTCAGGAGATGGCTGAACACCAGCCTGCAGATGGGAAGTAATTAACGAATTCCTTGTTTTGTTTTTCTTACATGCTTTACTTACTAAATTGTCTTTATCCCAACTCATGAGATTTGTCATAGAATCATAGTATGGTTAGGGTTGGAAGGTATATTAAGTTTCAACCCACCTGCCAATGGCCTTATACTAGATTATGTCACCCAAGCCCTCTGCAGGGCTGCTCTGTATCACTTCTCTGCTGATCTTGTAGCTAGAATAGCACTTACATAGGTGCATGACTTAGCACTTCACTTTGTTGAACTTAATGAGGTTGGCATTGTCCCACCTGTCAAGTGCGTCAAGGTCCCTCTGGACAGCATCCTTTCCCTCCAGTGTCTCAAGTGAACCACACAGCTTGGCATCATTGGCAAGCTTGCTAAGGGTGCACTCAATCCCACAGTCCACTTCACCCACAAAGATGGTGAATAGAACCAGTCACAATACCAACCCCTGAGTGATACCACTTATTACTAGTCTCCATTTGGACATTGAACTGTTGACGGCAACTCTCTGTGTGTGGCCATCCAGCCAATATTTTATCAACTTCTTTATGGATGGTGGTCCATCCATCAAATTTATGTCTCTCAAGAGGCTGAGTAGGGCTTAGCTGCCAGCTGGGGTTAAAACATGACAATGAAATAACACCATGTGAGTAACATCCATTTCAGGAATGAAAACAAATTCCAATTCTAAAGCATAACCAAGAAAAAAATACCCACTGCTTCATTCATTATTTTATTGAACTCACTGTAATTCTGTTTCATAACTTCATGTTCCACGTAATAAAATTATACACACCTGAGGTTTGACATTTGAGTTCCATCATTATTTTTACATCTCTAGAGGAAAGTATTTTGTGAATTTACAAGCAATTCCTGCAGCAGTGTTCTTGATAAAGTACACCTAGTCATAAAATAGGCGGGAAAAAATTGTTTTTCTTATTAACAATGCCTCACTATTCTATTTTAAACACATCAGCACTTACGTTAAAACGTTAAATGAGAAATGCACTCTGCTATTTCAGGGTGAAGTTTTTTCTGTCTTTTCCTCTTTTTTTTTTTTTTTTCCTCAATAATCCAAGTCAAGCTATAAGGAAAATCTTTTATGCCAGCTGTGCAATTTTATATTAATCCAGGGAAGTTGGAATCTAGCAAATGAATGATAATCTAAAAGATAACATAGAATAAAATACCTAGGCACAAAATCCTTAGTGCACAGAAAGACTGAAGGAATATTCTGTCTCTCTTAGTTGACAAGTCAGTATGAAGATAATCAACCAAATTTTTTATTTCTTTATTATTAATATTGTTGTTTTTTTTTTTTTTTTTTAATTTGACTGTGAAGCAATTTCTGTACATTTATGAAGAAAGTGCAACCAAATTTTAGGGACTGGCTTTTTCATATATGCTCTGTTAAGGTATTTAACCTTAATGCAAATGAAGATAATGACCTCAGTTCTGCAATGTGGAATGCAATAGTAAATTCCCAGCATCTTTGTAAAGTCTGGTAAGTCTGTTAATCATAGTTTATGGTAACTTGAACATTACTATGATCATGTTGTAAGCTGACAAAATGTTAGAACTCTTTACTTTTACATATATATATATATATATATATATAATCTTCCAAGCTCTCATTTTTATTTAGATTCACTTATTTCAGATTTGAAGATGTCTCACTGCACCTCTTGGTGGAAAAATGTGGCTTTTTTTTTTTTTTATTTTATTTTTACTAAAGGTAGAAAGATTGACTACAGAAAAAGGACAGATAGCTGTCATGGCAATTATTACCATGACTTGGGAGGAGTCAATATAGAAGTCATAGGTATTAGAGAAAATAAATCTGAATAAGATACACCAACATAACAGTGCCAATTATTTTTATTGTCAGGCTGCTGATAGACCAGGTTTTGATTCATGGGTAGATGAGGACTTAGGTTCTTTTTTACATAACATTCAGAAGGACCTTGACACTCTTATGAGGTGGGCTGATGCCAATCAGATGAAGTTTAACCATGACAAGTGCAAGGTCCTAAACCTGGGTTGGAGAAACTCCAGGCACAGCTACAGGTTGGACAGAGATGAAATTCAGAGCAGCTCTGAGGAGAAGGACTTGGTGGTGTTGGTTGATGAGAAAATGAACATGAGTCGGCAGTGTGCTCTTGCAGCCCAGAAAGCCAACCATAACCTGGGCTGTGTCAAAAGGAGTGTGACCAGCAGAATGAGGGAGGTGATCCTGCCCCTCAACTCTGCTCTTGTGAGACCTCACTTGGAGTATTGTGTGCACTTCTGGTGTCCTCAACTCAAAAAGGACATGAAACTGTGTGAACAGTTCTAAAGGAATGCCACGAGGATGATCAGGGGACTGGAGCACCTCCTGTATGAAGATAGGATGAGAGAGATGGAGCTGTTCAGCCTGGAGAAGAGAAGGCTGTGTGGAGACCTCTTAGCAGTCCTCCAATATCTGAAGGGAGCCTATAGGGATGCTGAGGAGGGTCTCTTCATGAAGGACTGTAGTGAGAGGACAAGGGGTAACAAGTTCAAGCTTCAACAGGGGAAGTTTAGATTGGATCTGATGAAGTTCTTTACTGTGAGGGTGGTGGGGCACTGGAATTGGTTGCCCAGGGAAGTTGTGAATGCTCAGCTCTGGCAAATAATAGATTTGCAACATATCATCTCTGATGATGTTTTAAGACCGGGTTGGACATAGCCTTGGGTGTCATGGTTTAGTGGGAGGTGTCCCTGCCCATGGCAGAGGGGTTGGAACTAGATGATCTTAAAGTCCTTTCCAACCATACTCTATGATTCCATGATTCTATGATTTCCTGATACTGTTTCACCAAGACAGGTTCTAAATGTCAGAAGTGAACATTCAATACAAATATATAAGGAAGTGCTACTTGCATGTTCTGATGGCAGCTGGCAGAAGGAACTTGGATTCTGTTTTCAACAAACCTTATGTATTTGCCATAATTTTCTGTAAATGGTGGAACAACACAAAGCAGATATACTGCAAAAGGCTAAACATTGGTTTTAATGTTTAATAATTAATTGGTATGGGTTGTCTTTTCTCTTTTTTTTTTTTTTTTTTTTTAATATCAGGTCTCAATCAAAAACCCAATCATGTTTTTTCTTATATTTAATAAGCATTTATGACTGTTTAAAGACAGTCTCAGAGGTAAACTGGAGTAATGCTGATAAGTTTTCACTTTTGACATCATCCTGCAAAAGAAAGAGGTATAGATTATTACTATAAATCCTGACAAACCCCAGTGATGTTTACAAATTCAGTCATTTGAAAGTCACTGGTTATGTAATTGAAATTTCTAGTCCAATCTCCACCTCAAAGCAGGGTTAACACTATGTTGAGGCTATGCCTCCTAGGACTTTGTCCAGTCTGGCCTTGCAGGTCTCCAAGAGGATTTACAGATTCTGTATGCAAACTTTCTAATACAAAATTATCTGCAGAGTTGAAATGTACAGAGTTGAATTTAAGAACAGCTGCTTGGACTAATACAGACAAAACTTTTGGTCGAAAAAGTACTTTTCACTTGACAGATATTTCCTGAAATAAGCAGAGTTTCACAAAATTTACATGGATTGAAGATGTGATCAATGAAGAATTGTGATTCTAAAGTCCTGAACAGGATCTTAGTTTTCTGGACTTCACAGTGCTGTGAAGTATCAGATTTGTTACAATTTCTGGGTTGCTTAGTGTGAAACTACACATGACAAAAAGGGAAATGGTAATAACTTGTAGTCAGGACTGTGTATTGGAATTGGGAAGATGAAACAGTTCAGACCTGTTCCTGGACAGGATGGATCATTTTGATGAAAATTTTGTGGTCTTCCACAGTGGCTCAGTTTCTGCTACTGATTTTCACTTTCAAAAACCATTAGCACTCAATGTGCCATGGTAATCTAATAGTTGTGATCTTCTCCTAAAGCAAAATCCATAAAAGGTCATTCAAAAATAAATAAACCACCTCAAAAAAGAACAGTTTCAGATGGTGAATAAACTACTCCTATTAAAAATGAGCAAAATATGCAGTCACGCCTGGCTTATTTTTGAGAGGCTTGTGCTTGCCTCTCTCGATGGCTGTGAGGTAGAATGGTAAAGCATTGATGCTTAAAACCAATTCCTGTGCTTTCATTTCATTGTTAAAGAATCAATTTTTCTCAGTGTGTTGAGATAAGAAGTAAAGAAAGGAGTAGTAATTTAGTACATATTTCAATAAACTCTTCCTTCACACTCATTCAGACCTCACTGTTAAGATATGGCATTGTAAGACTGCAGTTATTGAGGAGATTTAAGTAGACTGTCCAAATCATGCAAACAAAGACTCAGCTCTGGCAAATAACAGATTGTACTTCCAACTATATAAGTATTTAATTCATTAAAAAAACTAAACAAACAAACAAACAAAAAAACCCAAACAAAACCACCAAAAAACCTCATCCAACAAAAAACTTCCTTTTCAGTGTATTTAAATAAATAGCAACATCCTTCCTGATAGTATCTCTCAAAATCCCTGAGACTATAACTAACAACAGACACCCTGCAAACCCTGTGCTTCTGGAACTGCAATCTTTTCTGGAAATCAATTAGTTTTCCCCTGAAATCCCTCTGCCTTGCAGCTAACATTGTATGGTTGTTTTGCTCTTCCAGAAGAGCAGAATAGGAAAAGAGTTTGTTAAAAACCCTATCTAGGGAAATCATATGTGCAAAAGAACTGTTTGTCACAAAGGTGTTCAACAATGGATAACTTATTTATCAAGAGCACTTGAACTTCTTTATGAAGGTCAAGCAGACTGCAGAGTGCTTTTCCATGGAGAGACATATGAGTTTGGTATGCAGCAGCAGTTGATGATGATCAGTTTCATTTCACCACATAGAATGGTTAAACACCAGAATTTAATGCATGCACATTGATTAAGTTCATTTTGCTTCATTATTTTTTTGTAGCAGTACTGGCAGTTATTTTGTTATCAGTGCTCCTGAATGATCAATGATCTCAAAGAATATTGCATTGGATGACACTTCTGTGTTTTTCTGACAAGACTGGTAGTCTTTCTAAATATGGCGGTAGCTGTACCTGTATAGTCTTCTGCACTTGAGGTAATCCACTATTCCACTACTCAAATTCCTTAAAAATATAGATTTCTTCACTAGTCATTCAACTGATTCCTTTAAAAATGCAATGTCATTTATCCCTTACTTATCCCTTATTCTGCTATAAAATTTGAATTTAAACCATGTTTTAAATTCTTACTGATTTATTCATGGACAGTATAGACCAAAATTTTTTTTTTTGCATAGTCAACTTTCTTGCCTTCTATTCAATTCTCCCTTTCTGGACTCCCTGCAGAATTCCACGTCTTTGTTGTACTTGGGAGACTAAAACTGGGTGCAATACTCCAGGTATTACACAGGCACCAAAGTGAGGGGAAAAAAAACTTCCCTCAAGCTACTATAATACACCAGTGCTATTATAGCCCCATATACAATTGTTTTTCACTGCTGCAAGGCCACACTTCTGACTTATATTCAGTTTGTTGCTCATCAAACTCTCACATATTTTACTGCAAAATGCCTTTACTTCTGTGTGTATAAAATGTAATCAAAGATGTCTTTGAGAAGATTTTTTAGCTCAGTAGACTTCTGTCAGTACAGATTTCAAGGTTTGGTGGAAGCATTTCCTAGGTCTGACTGCACAGTCATTTGCTTCACTTCCAGGTACTTTTACAGTTCATAGACTCTCACAGTATCATTAGCTAAAAAATGAAACCAGAACACACTGAATCTGAAATTTGTCAGAAATTTTGACAAGGCTCATGAATCCAGTCTTGATGCACCTTTAACTCTACTATCTGTTTAGTAATTTTACTTTATTCTGAAACTCTGTTTTTTTTAAATATGCAGTTACAATTCTACTACTTCTATTACAAAATAAAATCCATTAGATTCAAAATAATAGCATGAGGATGGGGCAACTAGAAAGAAGGCAACAGATCATATCTAAACTGGCACATTTCACCATTTGTCTGAGAAGTGACCAGCTGAATGTGCCATGTTCATTAGATAGGATTCTCATTTCACAAACAGAACAGCTTGACTTAACTCTGTTGGCTCACAATTTCAAAACGCAAATGAGTTACTTCTGGGTAACATGCTACTACACACCACCAACTTCACAGCAGCTGTCTGAGGCTGTGTATATAGAGCAAATGTGAGATCATTAAAGATATCTCAGATATTCTTCATGGTTCAGAACAATACAGGGAGATGCCGTTTCTGACTCTGTGTTTAGTTAGTACATTTAATCATAAAGCGCAGATGTGGTTGCTAATTCTTCCTCCTACTTACTTTTGAGAATACCCAGATATATTCCTATATCTGAAAAATCTACTCAACTCCAAATATAAAGTTTGCTTAATATTGGAAGAGGATATATGTGGAGATGTAAAGCACAGACCCCGTTTCTGGTTGCAAATGAAATAATTTATTTCACAGCTGGCATCTCTTTTATAGTCTACTAAGTGCTAAGCAGTAACTCTCAACTCTCTCACCCCCTTATCATCCCGATTTACCAAAACTACTAAGGGTTATAAATATTCAAATTGTTTGATCTGTCTCTGAGATACGCACCTTGCTTTATCTTCAAACTGTCTGCTTTGTTTTGCTAACCCATCTTTACCACTCATTGTCACCTTTACAGTTCCTAAGGCTTAGGCTGGGCCAAGGCAATAGCACCTGGTGATTTCTTCAATTATTACCAGGGCTTAAGCCAGACCAGGTCTATAACACCTGAATCAATTTTATTAACTATTTCTACCCCTTCACCCACAGAGAAATACTCATAGAATGCATCAATCTAAGAGTCTCAGAGAAATGTACATATGTACATTTACCCCAGATATTAGAGTTCTCATGTCACTGATAAAGAAGCATTAAGAAGAAAAACTGAAAGTGGATTTCATCATCATTTTCTTTTATCAGCAGAGTAGTCGATTTTATATCAATGCTGTGACAGTAGTTCAGCTCAAGTTCTGAGTTGGCTATGTTTGCTTTCTTTTCTGTTTGCTTGCTGTTCAGGAGCATTAACACCAGGAGAAATACAGCACTCAGGTCTATAAACAGAGCTAAAGAAAAAAAAAAATCAAGGAGCTAGCATGGTCTTGTTGAGTATTCTTAAAGGATTAGTATTGTGTGAACAATTAATGGGTTCACTACAGAACAGAAGTGATCCAAGGTTACATTCTGACACTATTGTTATTGGTCTAGCAAATTATTGGACACTGAGGAAAGAATAGTAATTTGCAACAATTTACTTCTTATTGATGTTTTAAATTGTGTGTAACTCCTGCATAGTGAGAGCAATATACAAGGTAAGGAGGCAGTAATTATTCCACTGCAGTCTCTTTAACAAAAATACCCTTTCTCATTGTATGAAAGAGGACAAAAAAAAAAAAAAAAAAAAAAAAAAAAAAAGTGGTTTTCATTTTGTAGAAACTTTATAGCATAAATATGTGAATGGAAGAAATAAAGGATTGCATGAAGATGCTGATTATTGCTCATCTGAGTATAAATTCATACTAGTACCAATATGTACTGACTTCATGTGTGTTATTTTTTGATATGTACAATCTGAGGAGTAGTCAGAATAGATTACACTTTTCAGTTTCACCAGATTAGGGGTGAGATAAAAGTTCATGTGTTAGAAAGGGCAGGTCAATACAGCCTATCTTGGTGTCTGCTACAAATGAATGAAGTGTACAGAAACTTCTTTAGACAAATAGGAATAGCCTTATGATTGCAGGCTCTGGTGTTCATGGGGAACCTTAAACACTCCTCTGTCTTCTGGAAAGGCAACACAGTTGGATGGAAGCATTCCTGTTGCGTGTCAAAGACTCTTACTGCAGGTGATAGATGTGCTAATGCTCATCAGATAATCTGCTGGATCTGTTACTCACTAACAAGGAAGATGAAGATTGAAGGTGACTTTGGTAGCAGCGAAGGTGCCATTTTAGATTTTAATATCTCAAGAGAAACTGCAGGTTAAATAATTGAAATATATGGACTCCAAGATCCAGTCTCAACTTGTTGAGGGATCTGCTTCACAGCATTCCATGAAAGGAAAGGAGGACGAAGGGGCAAGAATAGTCAACTGATCTTCAAGGGCAGCTTCCTCTGAGCACATAAATGGTCCATCCTGATGTGCAGGAAGCTACAGGGAGTGCAGCAGAAGGTTGTCCAAATAAACAGGGAAATCTGAACTGATCATGAATTAAAAAAAATAAAAAAATAAAAAAGTAGAGGGTGGATGGGCTGTGGGCTGGAGGTGGAAATAGAAGAAGGCTGCCCAGAAGTACAGAGACATTGCTCAAGCATGCAGGGATGGAGATAGAAAAGATAAAGCTCAGCTGGAAATCAACCTTGCGAGGGATTTCAGAAGAATGAAAAAGAGCTTCTATAATCATATCACCGGTAAAATAAAACTAAGGAGAGTGAGAGCCCAGTGCTCCTTACTGTTCAGTTTGTCAGGGAATCCACTGAGTGGAAAAGGCCATAGACAAAGTTAAGGTACTGAAAGTGGTTTTTGCTTCAGTTATTACTGGTGTGTATATACATATATATATAAAATTTCTGGTCTTCCAGGTCTATAATACTCAGACAGAAATACAAGCATATGCAATATATAACTTTTGTACAGTGAAGCAAATCTTTTCAAGAAATGCAAAACCAAAACCAGCTGGGCATGAACAAGCCTTCTGGGCAGTTTACACACAATGTGTCAAATACAGTACGATTCACCAGATTTACAGGATGTCTGCAAAGGAAGTGCACCACCACAGACCTGATAAGCTCAGGCTTCAGAGAAACAGTTGTTGCATATGCCCATGCAAAATGAATTTATTCAGCTTATCAGAAATCTTAAATAAACTTTGGCAAACTTACCTTACAATCTTTCAGTAGAAGGATGGGATTAATTTGCCCAAACACAGACATCTAATACAATTTGAGATACCCTAAGCTGTCCAAAATATCTACACTGGGTTGGCAGTAGTAGTAGATAAACCTATGTACTTCTGAAGGTCAAATGGAGTACTAAATTACACAAGATATGATTTAAGAAGTTTATGTAAATGAATCCAGCCCTTTCATACTTTGCTTTCAAGCCAAAAGACATGGACTCACTTCTGCCAGATTCATATTACCATAGCAAGAATATTACGAAACTACCCTTCTGTGGTTTCCTTAAGCTGTAATTGAAGATACACATTAGGAACATTACTGTCACTAAGTACTATTAAGATAAAAAAAATAAAAAAATGCTTAGGACAAAATTTTAGCTCTATGAGTTTTTCTCAACAAGTCAAACAGCTGTCAATTTTGAAAGAAGCCTTCAATAAGCATTTTTGCTATCCATCTCTTCAAGAATAGGTTTTTTTTTGTTGTTTTTTGTTTGGTTGTTTTTTTTTTTTTCTTTTAAGAACGCTATCCACCTTATCTACTTTCCAAGTCCAAAAGTAATCCACCTGAAAATGTGGTCTTATGTGACTAGTTCGAAGTTGTAACATACTCACATTGTGCCCTTGGAAGCACACTGAGCTACATATTAAAAACTAGGCTCCACAAATGCTCCTGTGCTATGTTTGAGAATATCATATCTGTGAAGGAATTACAGGTGTTTTTTTGATGCTGAATTTTTAAGCTCTTGTTTCCAGGGTTTTAAAAACTGTGTTTCAGCACCTAGATGTGAGATATCCTTTGAAATCCAGGAAGGATCTTGTTACCGTCTAGGTTTAATTTAAGAACCTGGGAACATCATTAAGGTAAAATCTGTTTTCTTCTTCATCTGTGCACCAGCTTTCAGTAATTTCATCAAAAGCAGCTGCCACTTTTTATAAGCACTTATTTCCCAAGCCCGCAAAATATTTCTGATCTTTGGCCCCTTCTTTAAGGCGAATCAGTATCTACCGATCTATACCTTTCCACTCCATTCTGAAAGCTTACTTTTTTCTGGTATCAAAGATTTGGTGGTAACAAAACTCAGTAAAATCAGATAATGCCAATTCAGGATGTCTTAGCTTTTATGAAAGCAACCAGTTAAAGAATACTTCTGCTTCCAGCTGTATCAGAAATAAACCCAATCAAGTCTATTTGGAAAGAGCTGATGTTACAACTTCTCTTATTCCTCAAACTTTCCGTGCTCGAAGGGTTAGTGGCACCAAAAGCTGTGGATAATTGCTGGAGATCTTGTTTTCAACAGGGAAAATAGCAAAAAAAAAAAAAAAAGCTACTTTGTTCTTAGCATCCTACTGCCACAGAGGTTTACTGTCACCCAGGTTTATAATTAGAGGCCTTTTTTTACTTGCAGCATCTTCAAATTTCTTATCTAACATAATACTGTCCAAATGAGACTTGTCTTTTGCTGAACCCTTGGGATGGATATTCACATTGTTGCCAGAATACTGTTAACTTGTTCAGATACAGTTTATCAAGATAAGGTACACAAGTTGACATTGCTCTCATAGGACTTAAAAATATTTTGCAAGCTAGTGGAAATGTCAAAGAAAACGAAACAGAAACCACAGTGGAGATGGCTCCAGTATAAAACATGTTTTAAAGCAGGTTACATTTTAAACCTGGATGAAAGAAACCTACTCTGAAGTGCGTAAGTGAAAATACAGGAACATCTGTGTAAGCTTGCTTTCCCTTGTCATACATGGAAAACATATATTGTTGTGTTTGCTTAGTAAAGACATAATTATTTACTTATGTAAGAGGAAGAAATATTTTTAATGTCTAAAACAACCACAAACAGATTCCTGATGGTAAAAAATGCACACTTGTCTTTTACTCCTACTTTCTTCTACACATCTAGAAAGAACAAATGAGTTATAAAACTCACAGCAATATTTGATTTGCAAAATCCTTCTTAGACTTGATTTACAGAGGTCCATTATTATACATTCAGAAATATTCTTTTAATATTCCCCTTACAAGGAATATTTCCAAATAAAACTAAAAATTGTTATATTAGCAAAGTTTAGGCTCAGGGGTTTCTTTTCAGATGGACTGTAGGAGTTAGCTGATTGGCATTTAAAAATCATTAGCAAGGTCTCCTGTGAAAATGCCGCTGTTAGAGCCGAATAATGGCAAATGTACAGACACATGCAAAGGTACAGACAAGGGCATCTAAGCATGTTCATAATACTAAGCACATACTTAAAAACTTTTGTAAAATATGACAAAATTTTTGCATGTTTTGCTCACTGGCGGGTTTGTAAGTTTTAGAAAATTTTGTAGTATCTGAGGAATTCCCACGAAAAAGTAGAACTCATGTAAGCAACTTCTAACTCAGGGTGATTGGCTGGTGTGTAGCAAATTACACAGGAACTGTAAACAATGCAAATTAACTCTGGAATATTTAAATTTCTTTTAACCCTGGAACAGTAGAGCATAAGTTTAGTGAAAGAAATACTGTTAGAAGTATTACTGGTGAGTATTACTGCAAAAGTATCATTGTAACATTACTTATATAGGATGACAGGTATACGGACCACACAATATTAAGCAAAAATAATTGTAAAGCTGCAAATTTGGTACAGTACTGATGGGATTTGGAAGTTATGCTTTTTACTGTGATTTAAGGGGTGTTTATCAATACCCAGTTCTCCTCAGAAAAAAAAAGTACAGACAATGCCAACAGGACCAATACCTATAGGGCTGTAAAGTACATCAGCACTTTGCATTTCACCGAGATGGAGAAATACAAGACAGCTTGGACATGGGAAGAACTTTCTTTGAGGTAGTAACAATTTTTACATATTTTTGTTCTGACTGAATTGGAATTGCTTTTCAGTTCATCAGACTAAAATATCTTGCACTGAGCACTGCAATTCCATGGCAAAAACTCTTCCAGCTTGCACCACACCAGTCTTTCAGATCAATCTGCCATACTCTGAACACTCTGATTGGCTTGCATGTAGAGCTTTTCTGAATTTTTCTTTTTTTCATGCCATTCTGCCCTTCACATTCAAGACAAGGAGTACCAGAGCTTGTACAAAAACCACACACTAGCACAAGACCCTGAGCATCTCAGAACAATTGCTGATATGCTTTTTACTGGATGGAATAATCTGAAACTTTTAAAAAAGGATTTTAATGTATGATTTTCCTATTATATAGTTTGACTATCAAGATCTTCCCAGAAGCCACACAAAAATAAAAAGAGAAGGGCTCAATATCAACAAATTCCTGAAGGAATATGATACTCTTTATTTAGCAAACAGTGCAAGTTATTTCAGCCTGTGGCAGATTCAACTTGTGTGACCAGCATTTTCAGATGGCAGATGTTAAAATCTGCAATTTTCGTACTGGCAGACCTACAGTTCTTCTGCAGCAGTCTTCTCATCTTGTATGTTTTCTGCCCATATACATTATATGATTACACTCTTTTATGAGCCCCTATAAGCTTTGTCGTCACTGTCTAGAAATACCAGGCTTGCCATTTTTTTTTTTGCTCAATTCTCTAGTGAAGTGTGATCTAGTCTTCTGATTTTTGTTTGAGCTTCCTCAAGATTTATTCAGTTCAAATCTTTTGTGTGAACTACCTGAAGAAGTTAGATAAGCAAGATGTATCTTTTTCATTGGTGCAAGGAAGTTTGAAAGTATATTCCTGACATTAAGCATTATTCATTGGTTAACAATATAAGAATTAGAAAAGTCATTAATATAGTTAATGATCTTTAATTACATAATGGAATACCTGTTAAGTGATTCTTTAAGTGTCTCAGCATTTCCATGCATTATTGATAGCCAATTAGGTACGGATGAAAGAGCTGGGAGAACTATTTGAAGCAAACAATTTATTTGATAAATTTAGCCTCCCTTTCTGTTTTTGAATTACCTGTAAGTAGGATTTGATTTTTATAAGTGCCATTCTTACTCCAAGTAAATCTTTTAAGCAACGGTCTTCCAGCCTATGTTCTGATTGGAAATTATTTTACTTACTATTGCTTTTTAGGTATCAGTTATTCTTATTTCTCCAAAATAATATTTACCTCTTTAGCCTGGCATCATATTCTATTCCTTCACTAGATGAGTACTGAACTTGACTCTTCCTGATCCCTTCTCCTCCTTCAAGACTGGACTCATTCAGTCTTGGGCCAGCCATAGAGCCCAGCCTTACACCAGATTTATCCTCCAGGTTTCTTCATCCAAAACAGCAGAAAAAACAGAGGTATTACCATCCTATGAAACAAATAGAACACAGTTGTCTAACAGCTGTAATCCAAGCAATAGAAGTCATGCATTTCCAACACTTAAATTTAATCAGAATCTATACACTTCACCATTTAGTTTTCTATTGCCTGCCATGTGCACCTCCATTAATTTTTAATTGCTTGTTTTACTTATAAAATAAATACAGACATCTTTCAATGATTTACACCATTGTGCATCCAGTTCTGTAAAAAATATTTGTTTAGAGATATTAATCTCATTGCATGCCAAATATGGCATGCAGACTTCCATCAGTTGTTTGAGAGACTACAAAAGTCTTGTGAATTAATCTAAAAGGTGGTAGCTAAATTTATGCAACTTGCACAACTACAAAAAATTGAGCCAATATTTTGGCTATAAATAATCTTAGCTCAGTAGAGACAAAATTGGTTTAGCCAACAGGTATCTATCAGCTTTAGTTAATAGAATTATTCCCAACACTCGCCTTTCAGTGGAGCAGAATAAATTTGCTTTTAAGCATAGGCAGATCTGCTAGACTGGGACATGACATGTTCTTCCCTTCCTTTTCTGGCAGATGTGGCTGCTGTTCCTCCCAGCTCCCACACAGAGTGGCAAAGCATGTACTCTCAGTAGGCACATATACATACTGATGACACAGACAGGTTTTGTATGTCTCCAAGCATGAAGACTCCACAATATCTCTGAGCAACCTGTTCAATTGTTTGATCATGCTCACTGTAAAAAAAAAAAAAAAAAAACAAACCAAAAAACCCCTTATGTTTAAACAAAGATTCTGTAGTTAATTTTGTACCCTTTGCCTCTTCATTTTTATTTAGGCACCACTGGTTCTATTGCCTTTACTCCCCTCAAGTATTTTCACATATGATAAGATCCCTTCCAGACTTCTCTGTTTCAGGCTTATACCCCCAGCCCTCTCAGCCTCTCTTCTTGTGTATCAGATGTTCCAGACCCTTAATCATTCCCATGCTACTGCTCTAGACTCACTCCAACTTACCCATCTCTCTCTTGTACTAGGGAGCCCAGAAATAGACACAGAATTAGATGCTGTCTCACCAGTGCTGAGTAGAGAAGAAGAATCACATCCTTTGAGCTGCTGGTGATATTTCTCCTGATGCAAACTGTTAGTTGTTGGTTTTCTTTGCTAGATGAGCGCAGTGCTGGATCACAGACAAGTTGTTCCCAGGACCCCATAGTCTTTTCTGCAAAGCCATATTCCAGGTTGTCATTCCCAGTTTTTCCTAGTATATGAGATTATTCATCCACAGATGTAGGACTTGGCATTTCCCCTTTATCAAACTCCACAAGATTCCTGTTAGCAGTAAGGGATAATATTATTCTAAAAGAATAAGTAGAAACTCAACTGGCATCCTTCAGCAACAGCTACATTTAAAATCCATCCTCTCAGCCTGAAATAAGCTGCAATTTACCTGGAGGTCTGATCATTCACATTGTGGGGGTGGTATCAACAGATTTGCACAGGCGGGATATGCCGGAAAGGCTTTTAAGAAGTCTGGGTGTTGTGTCCTTGTGGGATCCACTCATTCCAGTAACTTTAGAGAAATTAATCTAATACTGGTATCTTTAAATCAGGCTCTATCTATGGATGTTTTCTGTAAAGCTAATTTCAGAACTAAAGTATAGCTCATTCTTAATTCAGGTAGATAAAAATGTCTGATTTACAGAGAAAAAATTAAAACAAACGAACCTTAAAAAAAAAATCCCAACATATTTTCAGTTTCACTGTCAAGTTACTTATCAACTATTTTTTAAAAAGTGTACCAGATTAACTACTAATGAATTAAAATAAGAATCATATATATTTTCCTTGAAGATCTCCTCCAAACTACTTGAGATGTGTTTAATAAAACTGAAGTTTGTGTAATATATATGAATAATAGCTAAGTAATACCCAGGTCATCAGCAATGACAAAGGATGAATAAGAGAATGAAAAAAGACCTTAGGTTTCTGTATAAAAATTTGTCCTTCAGAAATTTTTAAGAGCAGATCTGCTACTAAGTAAGATCTGTTAATATCCAATAAACATTTTAGAATGAAGTATCTCATGTTTCCTTCACCATAAGGGCAAGCATGCGCAAAAAGTAGTGTTAATCAGAAGTCTGTATCATAGAAGCTTTCTCTATCATCTCCCCCCTCCTCCTCCTTCATCTTGAATAAAACTTATTGCAGCTTGAAATTTCAAGTGACAGTTAATTTAAGTGTAGCTTCACCTTATGGCTTCCAAAAATTGCAAACCATTCTTTAGGTTTATTTGTTAAACTGTATAGCAAAAATTTGTGCAACTTGCACAACTACAAAGACTTTCTCTAAACCTAGGCTGAAAAAAGAAAATATATTTTTAATTGAGTGATTTTAATTCTTTGTCTGTTTTGGTCTGGTTTGTTTTTCAGGGTGTGAACACAGCTCTGATACTCTATCAGAGCAGCCTATGACTCTACTTACAAAATTATTAAAATATTAACATATTGGTGCATCAAAAATTAGATGCCTCATGAAGACAAGGGGAAATTCTTGTCTCTCATAGGTAGGGATAAAGGAGAAGAAAAATCGCCAACATAGCCAAACCCCAAAAATTTCACAAAAACACCTTACCCTGTAATGGTTTAAACCATAACAGAAGACTACAAACCTGTCTCAGACACAGCATAGCCATTTATACCTACTGAAAATAAGCTTTATTTACAAATCACATTGAAGGCTCTGTACCCATCCTGTGAATTGATGAGAATTTGGTGAAACTTCTGCTTTGTGCCCTTTCGAGATGAAGAACATTGCTCTTTATAAACTAAGGGTGGGAAATAAAAATACAGTAGGGAGAGTTAGGTCCTAATTGTGACATATATGTGTGTCAACAACATCAGCCTTACTTGACTTCTTTTATTCAGTGTACATCCTGTTGACTGACAGAGACCCAACATGTGGATTCATGTTATTTAATTGTTAAGTCAATGCCTAAAAAGGTTACTGACATCCACAATGTGATTGTTGATGAGGTTCCTGACTTTGCATACATTACCAAGCCCTGGCTGGATGACTCTAAAATCATTATTGCTCCAGATGTCTTCTTTTGAACCTCAGCACATCCAAATTTGAGAAATGGCTAAAGCAATTATACTGCAAGACTTTTAATAGTGAAAACAAGCAATAACAAAAAGTGGAACTAAGCAAAACTTATACTTGAGGTGAAATGTATGCTTTTAATGATAAAGAAAATTTCTCCTAGAGGCGGACTGCAGAGTAATGACTAACAGACTGACTCAACATGCCAGTGACAGTTCCAGCAAAAGGCAGTCTCAAAGCCTCATATTTTGCTCACAATGCAGCACAAGCTAAAACAATATCAATGAGCATAATGTATTCCAGCACTAGAATCAGAATAAAATGAAAGATGCTTAGAATGTAATGCACTGTTATGCAGATTTTTAATAAAAAAAGTTCTCCTGTGACCTTATAGAAGTCTAGAAGCAATTACTAATATGTAAGGCATAAATTCAGCAATCTACTATTTTTTTCAGCAAAATAACTGAAATCAGGACTTACATAACAGTCATACATTACATCATACTTTTCCAAAATTAGTTGAGTCAATGTAAAGTCTAGAACACAGATACTTGGTTTGACCCGGGAATTAATAATTTTGGAAAATATTAATTTGATTCTAATTGTATTTAATGGACAGATCAAATAAAGGATTTAGGATAAATCTTCTTGATATAATGCTGGTTCAGAGAGGTATCAGAGCTACTTCTAAGCAAGCTATCCCATGTATCAGAAGATATATATTCCTGTTAGGTCAAGGTACCATCTGGGGTATAAAGCACTGCCTCACCACAGGTGCTTGATTTGTAGTTCTGGACACTGGTGATGTTAATTTGCATAAATCCTGCTTAATTTGCTTAAAATTTGCTTGAGGTACAGGCGTATGTAAAATTAAGTGTTTTGTTAAACAGGAGCAGATTTAAATATGTGCTTATAACGTTGTTAATTCCTATGAAACATATTAAAGTACTTACGAGTTTGGTATTGAGTAAAAATATCTGATACTATGCTACATTTGTGCACTGCACATGAATATATCATAGTGCATATTTGAAATGTTTACCAACAGACTTATGTTATATACTGGGAAACTGGAATAACAATCAATATCATTGAGTATTATATATTATTAAGTGTTCTTGCTGTTGCTGTTACATAGCTTTTTTGTGTGTTTTTTTTTTTTTTTTCCTACCCTTTTATGCTTGCTTTTTTTTTTTTGATTCTTTCTTTTTTAAGAAAAGTCAAAAAGGAAGCCAAAAAAAAGTTAAGGAATGTCACATGAGGCAGTATTCTCCTGCACTCATTCTTTCTCTCCAGGTCACTTCTGGGCTTGTTGCTGTCCTTGCTGTAACCCTACATTTGATTGTGGTTACATAAGTATTGTAGCTTGTGAGCTTCAAGGTCAGCCTCAAGTCAGCCCAAAGTTAAAAAGATTTGTTATAAAACAGAAAAAAAAATTCAAAATTGTGGAAATATTTTTTTTTCCCTTTCAAGAGTGGTGGGCAATTCTTTTTTCAATTGTACTTAATACTCATAGAAGATAAATTTGGTCTACAGACTGGACAATCTGTTCAGAAGTTGCCAAAATGTCCATGCTCCTGAAGATATTCAGCCTTGTTGTTGCCTGAAAAGTACTGGCCAACTGGTATTTTTCAGTTAAATCCTTCAGGCAAGAAACTGTCTAGAGATACCACTGAGACCATCCTAAGAATGGAACCCCACTGCTTATGTATACAGGGAACAGCTGAGGCAGAAAAGTTCAGATAAACAGAGAACAGCAGAAGGAAAAGTTCCCTAAACTGCATTGCCAAATATATTAAGTTACAAATTTTACATATTTGCGTCAAAATACATGTTTGGTAAACTGCATGCCATTTCATGCTGGAAACAGCACGCAGCAGATAGAGCTTGAGTGCGCACCTTCACCTAAAATTCATGCAAGATGTGGGGGATCTGATCTGTAAACTACTTCAAAATGCACTCTTTTTTTTGGCTGAAAAAAAGTTCTGTTCTACCCACAGTATGAACTACTTTGTCACCAGTGCATTGTTTTATGTAATGTGACCTACTGATGTATCCTGATATTTTCTGCCAAAGAAGTCTTCTGGCCTTCCTTGTAGGGTATCTCACTATGATACACTGTGCCTCCCTCACAATTCCTTGTTACCGTAATTCATCATAGGTCATCACATTTAGTTGGTGGACACTGGTAATACAGTGTCGTGGTTTGAGGCCCCTCAAACAGTTCTGCTCACTCCCCCCTCTTTCTTCCCCAGTCCCGGGGAAATGGGAA
>JASSUY010023025.1:0-19788 GCA_032466535.1 Forpus xanthops
ACTTGTGCAAAGCATTTGACACTGTCTCACATGACATCCTTGTCTCTAAGTTGGAGAGACATCAGTTTGATAGGTGGGCCACTCGGTGGATAAAGAAATGGCTGGATGTCCACATGCAGAGTTGTGCTCAATGGCTCAACATCCAGTTGGAGACCGGTAATGAGTGGTGTCCCTCAGGAATCTGTGTTGGGACCGGTCTTGTTCAACATCTTTGTTGTTGACATGGACAGTGGGACTGAGTGCGCCCTCAGCAAGTTTGCTGATGACACCAAGCTGTGTGGCTCGATTGATACATTGGAGGGAAGGAATGCCATCCAGGGGGACCTTGACATGCTTGTGAGGTGGGCTGATGCCAACCTAATGAAGTTTAACCATGGCAAGTGCAAGGTCCTTCACCTGGGTTAGAGCAATCCCAGGCACAGCTACAGGTTGGGCGGAGATGAGATTCAGAGCTGCACTGTGGAGAAGGACTTGGGGGTGTTGGTCGATGAGAAACTTAACATGAGCCAGCAGTGTGCGCCTGCAGCCCAGAAAGCCAAACATATCCTGGGCTGCATCAAAAGGAGTGTGACCAGCAGGTCAAAGGAGGTGATCCTGCCCCTCTACTCTGCTCTCGTGAGACCTCACTTGGAGTACTGTGTGCAGTTCTGGTGTCCTCAACAGAAAACGGACATGGGACTGTTGGAATAAGTGCAGAGGAGGGCCACGAGGGTGATCAGGGGACTGGAGCACCTCCCTTATGAAGATAGGATGAGAGAGTTGGGGCTGTTCAGCCTGCAGAAGAGAAGGCTGGGTGGAGACCTCATAGCAGCCTTCCACTACCTGAAGGGGGGCTATAGAGATGCTGGGGAGGGACTCTTCATGAGGGACTGTAATGAGAGGACAAGGAGTAACAGGTTCAAACTTAAACAGGGGAAGTTTAGATTGAATATAAGGAGGAAATTCTTTACTGTGAAGGTGGTGAGGCACTGGAATGGGCTGCCCAGGGAAGCTGTGAATGCTCCATCATTGGCAGTTTTCAAGTCCAGGCTGGACACAGCCTTACATTACGTGGTTTAGTGGGAGGTGTCCCTGCCAATGGCAGGGGGTTGGAACTAGATGATCCTAAAATCCTTTCCAACCCTATTTTATGATTCTATAGATCCCTTTTCAACCTCAACTCCTCTAGTCTTCCAGCTTTATGTCTTTTATAAAGGTCCATCACATTCCTGGACTATAAAAAAAAGAAAAAGCAACAACAAACATCACAAAGCCTACAGCAAACAACTAACCCCCAAACATAACCTTCTTAACATTTGTTTTGGGTATCTTTATAAAACTTCTTACCTTCACTCATACAAAACACTCTAAGGAAAGCCAAAAGCTGGGCAGAGATTGGAGGCTCAGTGGAGTGCAAGGCAAAAACACTGGAACTATTAAAACAAACAACAACAGTAAATGTAAGATCTATTGTCATACCTTTGAACTCATTTCAACATGAAAGACTTTACAAGTATATAACAAACGGACTGTTACAAAAGTAACTTTTAAAAAATTAGGTAATACTAGTTTTAACTGGGAAAAAGCTTCCCTAACCTGTACCTGAAAAGAACGATTATTCCTACAACTTTACACTTACAATTATTTTTTTACAGCTTTTATAATAAAGTAATGAAAATGCAATGTTTCTCATCTGCTGCTCCTAACAGTACCCTCTAGACTGAAAAGACTAAAGGAAAATGCTGTGGTTCGCATACTGAGCAACATAGTATGTCTGCAAGGGATAGGAAAGAAAGAAAACCCACAGATTGCTTTAAATTAATCCTTACTCTGTTTTTGTTCAAATGGTTATTAAAGCAAAGGCTTTTTCCTTTATATATTGTCCAAATTAGATGATAATATAGCTTGGAGAACTTCTGTAAACGTTACTACAATAACTATAATTTGCTATACAGACAGGAAAAATACTACACCGAAGAAAACTATCATAGAACAGCTTTATATGTGCTCTACTGGACACTATGTACTTTGGAAATGTTTTAAAAACCCATGGCATTGTGTTTTACTTACGTTGGGATACCAGCACGAGCTAAGACCTCTGCCTTCATAGCATACAGCCTGTCACTTTTGCTCACGCCAAGCTTTATTTTCACTCTGTCATGTGAATTATTATCAAAGAAAAAACCACTGTGGATCACAAATTCAGCGTTTGACCGAGTGCCATAAAAAATGTAAATCTAGAAGGATGAAAAGAGAAGTTGAAGGGACAGAAAAAAAAGCTTAAGATTCGCTCACAAAACTGACATAATTTGAAAGTTATTTCCTGAAAGAGTTACTAGTCCGAGTACAAGGTATATTTGGTTATAGAAAGAAACACGCTTTGTTTTCCAGTATCCATTCAAATGCACATAGGGTGGCAATATACTTTAGAGGTAGATGTAAACTTATCTATGTAACTGAGAGACTTTGAAAGAAGAGGTTCTTACTCAAAAATAAAAATGCTTTGTTTTCTCAGAGTCATAAAATACCCATATATGGAAATAAGCACTCAATGATCTTATATCTTTTAAAGACTAAAAAATCTGAGACAAAGAAGGCCCATTAAAAGAAATGGTGTTTCTGGTTTAATTTTCTTCTCCATATGCCCACCCAAGAGAGTAACCTACACTGCTGATGAATCAGCTTTGCTTTTGTTTTGATGCTACCTTAAGGCATAGATATACCACAGTACATCATACAGAGATCTGATCTGTGTTCTGCCAGTATTTATTTTTGTGTTATACTCTGAACTTGTCATCTAAAGGATACAGGTTACTTAATCTACATTATAGAAGTTCCTAAATATAACCAAGAAGTGTTTAAGTTGGGGCTAGGCTGCATGAAGTATGTGGGCAAGAGGTCAGAGTAGCACTTGTCTTCTCCAGCATAAAGAGGATATTGTCCCCTTTTGTTTAATAATGAAACTGTCCATCAGAAAAAGTTTCAACAGTTACAGGACTCACTTCTTAACCTTAGGGTACAGCAATGCTCTGGTTATCTGTAAGCTTCTACTCTTCTCTAGCTACAGAGAAAGGCACAGTGTTCTCTTATGGGTCCAGCAGTGTCAATGGCATTTACTTTCTTTGTTTTCAATTTCAGATTAGAACTATTTATCCTAAGAACAAAATGCTTATGCTTGACACTAAATTACAGTAAACATTGCACTGTAACACACTCCTATAATGAACAAGTGACCTGCCTAGGTATGTTAAGGCAGTGATTAAGGAAAAAGTTGCTAACCCTCACCAATTTTAAAGCTACTGTGATATACCACATATTAAAAGGCACATATCATGTGCAGATTATACAGTATGCTCTTATGTTTTAAGACTGTTTAACAAAAAAAAAGACAATTAAATGGTACGAGAAAGTTGCTTTATTCAAGGCCAGTGTTGGATAGACTCTGTGGACTATTTCCTGTAGTAAAAGCAGGGATCATACCCTCTTCCTGCTGAAACTGTAAGAAATAACATCTGCATGGTGCATTAAAAGACTGAAGTGTTACATAATTAAAGTGCCTTAATGATGCCAATAACAGCTAAAGTTTGCCCAAAAATATAAAAAAAAAACAAAACCACAAACAAAATTAAACTACTAAAATAAAATCAAAATAGAAGAAGCCTCTATAATTGAACTGGAGAGAGCAGCCAGAACAGCTATGTGACACATCCACTGCCAGCTGTGGAAAATTATAAATTGGATCACTTGTGGAAAAACTGTGGACCCCTTTTAACTCATCATACCAGTACTGGAAAAAAACAACAAATATTTGACTACCATAACAAATTCTAAGCACAACACAAAAAATATACAATCACTGTAAAACTCAGCATAGCAATGAGGATAAGCGTACTTCTGGAAAGACATACTTAAAATTTCAGACATATTTTTGTTTAAGAAGGAAAGCAACAATATATAAGAAAAATCAAAAGACTATAAAGTGAGAGACTGGCAAAATAATACTCCAAAGGTAGTAACTCAGAGACTGAGTTACAAAACATTTCAGGATGTTTTATAGACAAAGTCTTTTTCTGGCCATGCTGGCTGCAGTTGCACAATGAGTAGGAAAAACGGAGTGCTACTATACTTGTGGGTTTAGACTGGCTGCTGACACAGCACAGGAACCCTCCTACTGGAGATTTCCTACACTTCTGGAACCGCTGTCTTCAATCCATCGCAAGTTTTAACATTCATTTTTGTTTCTTAGCAGCTTTGAACAGAATACTGGATTCTGAACTGTTTCAAGCATCTTTGCAAGACTCTCCCTTGATACTTGCTGCTTCAGGATGAAGGGGAGTGTACATGCATGCCTGTGTGAAAGGGAGTAAGTACATTTTTAGGTCCTTTCTCATTTTGACAAAGTACAGGAATGCCAATATGGGCACCATACTGCATTTAACCTCTTGTTAAATGAAGACTAACGAACAAACCAACAATGTTAAGAAAGACTACAATCTGCTATTGCATTCAAAGTAATACCCCAAATCTATTTACCTTTGGTCCTTTTAATATGGCCTTTTATTAACCTCACCTGGAATACCAAACTCAGTGCCTATGTGCAGTTACCAGTGATTAAGTATTTCAACTAGTTCTCTAACATACGAGGAATCAAAACTCTTGTGAAGATGGGGTCTATCAAGTGACAGAAAAATATTTATTTTGAAATATGTGTACTTAGCTTGGTAGCATGTTCCCACAAAATTAACTCACCATAACACTCTGAAGTAGCAGGGCTTAATCCACAACCACTCTGCTATTAAAATGCTGTATGAAATTACCAAGTGCCCACAAAACTTAATAAAACAACTATTATGTAGATAACCGTTCACGCTACCTGTTCTCCAGCCTTGAAATCTTGAAGCGCTACACATTCACACCGGTCATCTTCTAAATTGTAGCCTGTAGTGATCTATGCAAGGAAAGAGGAACAAAAGCACCTTTAGCATTTTTTATTTATCTCTCCCATCAATGACAAAACGTCCTATTGGAAGCAGATATTAACAACAGCAATTTCACCTATTTCTTTCTCTGCACAATACAGCATAGCTGGTAGTGACTGTTTCATGATTCCTGAGCAATCTCTTTAAAAAAAAAAAAAAATCTCTGCATTAAAGAAATCTAATGGAGGAAATAACTTACCTGAAGTGAACAGCAGGCTCTGAGAAAAGGACTCTCCATAGAGCACAGGCAGTCCCATGCTAAAGCCAGCAGCTTGTTATAAAGTTCTGGAGCATTCAGTCACTCCCATGAGGCCCAAGAGAGCAAGGCAATGACAGCACTATATGCTGTGCTTTATCCTTCAACTGTCAACACATTTTTGATCTCTCAATGAAAAAGGACCAAAGGATCTTTAGGGGATAGAGTCTTCAGAGAATTATAATTTACTTGCAAATAATCCCTTTATCTAAAAGTTAAGCAATACTCTTAAAATACTAGATTTTTTTTTTTTATAGTAGCAAGTAATGGAAGAAGATAAACTTTCTAACAAACCTGTACTTCTCAAAAAAGATTACAGAATTCTAAAGGGGTTTTTACACTAACAAGCATCTACCTTAAGCTATCCTAAAAATGCAATACTTTTATAAAGTGACAAACGGTATCTTCTTGAGTAATAACAGATGCCAGCACAAGTTGAGCCACAGGATGGAATATAAGCTGCTGAATGATCAGGAAGCAAGTTTTATGATAGGTATTCTGAATTCAGTCCTGACAGAGCTAACTTATAGAAAAATGTGCTCTTAGCCTGGGGAAAAAAAAAAAAAAAAACCAAAAAAAAAACCAAGAAGCTGAAGATTCTCTTTCAGCCTTCGTAAGTGAAAACATACTTTTTTGTAAGCTGACTGACACGAATTGTGGTATACCCAGATTCCCATCTTGGTTGCAGTTTGTCCAAAGACAGAACTCCATGAATTATTTTGAAAGCTTGGTTGATGGTTTACACAATAACAGTTCAGGCTGCTTGCATCACTAAGTATGCAATTGTCAGCCAAAACAATACCTTCACAAAGTGAGCATGGGGAACTTGTCCCCAGTGCAGCACATCCAAGACAGAAGCTCCAAACATGGGCAGCCTGGCCCTGTGGAGGCTTGCAGCACCACTCTGTCTGAGGATCCACCACTACAGGTCTACTATGGGTTTGTGGTGTACTGAGATCAGAAGAGAATATGAGAGCTATGCAATACAGCCTAAAATTTCCTTAGTGTGCAAAATCAATTAAATACTTCTGAATGTGAAAAGTCTGTATTCCAGTCTCCTGAAATGCCTATGGAAAAGGAGGCTTTCTGGGATAATTCCAGTAAGAGAAGAGAAGGATTCTGTCAGTTGAAGCATACTTCACTAGAACATGGCTCGTTTTTTGGACTTCTTTTTTTCTTCCATAAACGCAAATATAAAAACACCACACGCACAAAAAACCCCTATAAACAGCAGTGTTTCTGAAAGGCTTTTCTATAAAACATAATGGAGTGCTAGACTCTTATTTCCTCTTTCTTTTAATAGTAGTCATGTAAGAGAATTAACAGGGTGTTTACTTCCCTTCCCACACGATAGCTGACAAATTGCATCCCTTCAGTTTTATTTCTGAAGCAAACTGATACATGAATTTCAAGTTGCATATAAAGCATGCAGTAGTCTGCTTGGTCAGTGATTAAGGATGGACCCAGCCCAACGGGCAAAGTGTAGCTTATTCAAAGCTCTGTCAGAACTGGTAATCAACCTCTGACTGTCAAAATACAATCCCACTAAAGAATAACAATGAGAAATGCATGAAGACAGCCATTTTGATATAGTTCTTAGAGCCAGGTTGATCTAATTAATAGTGTCAGAAGCACGAAAAAGCTGGATGGACCAAGCTCCAGTTAAACCTCAAAGAGCATTTTATTATCTAGCCCATGGAAAGGGGCCCTGTGGGATAATGCGAGAACAGGGATATATAGTAGCTGATTGACTTGAGAGGTATTTCAGCATTACATTTGGAATAGACTAGATGGGCACATACGCCATCTTTTGTTTCCTAATTTCTTGCAATGAAGAACAATTGCCTTAATGTATTTTCAAGTGATGCACTATGATTAGAGCAAAACCCACCCTCATCTCACTCTACAATAACATAAACTATGATACAGACAGCTTACGGTTGTCTGAGCAGCTTAGTTATCTTAGCAATTTTTCCCCCATCTCTAATAGAAGAAGGTAACCAACACAACAACAAAAATAGGTTTGGTATCTTCTCATAACCCAGTATCAATATTACAGTTGTTTATAGATTTAGGATGGATAGATATTGAAACTACTTTCTGTAGAAATATGAAGCAAATGAGTTAAGTTTCTATATATATACAAAATACTTAAGTTCAGTCATGTTCCACCCCCCTTTAGGATATACTTCAGCATAAAAAAGTGCTTCCAACTCTGACATACTACTGCATTAGCAGGTTTGCCTCCAGAGGCTGGCTCCATATCAAACCCACTGTTAAAGAGCATAATAAAAATAAAAATTACTTTATCAATTTAAATAGAAGTTTGAGTGATTAAAACATAATGAGCTGCTCTTTTAATAATTTTTTCCCTCCCAGAACCTTAACTCTCTTCCTCTTTCCTCTAATCCCAACTTTGAAGGCATTCATTAAGAGTTGTCTAATGAATACAGACAAGTCTCTGCAAAAGCATCTGAAAGAGATGCCCAGCAGGAAAAGGGTACAGGAAGTACTGATGCTTGCAGCTAAGACTTCTATTATAAAGACATACATTTCTGAATTTTATTTATAATTTCCTGAATTTTCCTTATATTGAAAATTCTTGTTCAAGTTTTATTGCTAAATCAAAGTTATGAGATTGTATAACAAATAGTGAAAAACAAGAATCACTTAAAGAACAACATGCAATCACTTTTAATAAGGAAAACATATAAACAAAAAAAAAACAAACACTTGCAACTTTGTAGCCTAGCCTTAAGTGCTGTATTTGGTACAGTCATAGTAATTATAAATTACCTAAATGTCAAGTGAGAAACTTGCTTTACAATTTGTTCATTTAAACCAGGCTTTTCTTATACCAACAGTACTAACACATTATGCTGTCCAAACATTCAGGTTAACTCTCCCACAAGAGAGACAGATTACTTGAATAGTATGGTCATATCCATTGCTTACAAAAAATAATACTATCTACTGGAAACACAACTGGAGGGTGTGAACTTTGAAGCATACATGAGATTGCCTAAATATCACAGATAAACCATTCCCTTGCAACTTTCCATTTCCTCACTTCATCGTTAACTAGTCTGTTGATGAAATCAAGACCTCATGCTCTGAACTAGCTCACAAAAGCCAAAATGTCAACAGGTCTGGCTTTCTATACACATGTCACCTTTTAAATGTTTAATATGCCCTAAAGTTATATTTTTGCATTTTGTTTCTTTGATGTAGTGAGAGATGTTCTGTTTTTGTCAAACTAGGCTTTGTTCTTGCTATTGCAGTCTCCATAACAAGGCTCTTTGGGCATGGTTAGGAGAGCAGACAGTATTTCTCAGTTGCAAATTTCTAACCACTTTCTCTAGTAGCTACAAGAGGCAGCCTCCATTACTGTCTGCTTTCCTACCCTCAGAACAGATCTGTCCAGTATTGTAAATCTTTTTCAGCCTGGAAACAGGAACGAAGCTCATTACAAGTCATAACTCTAAGTACCTAACCACTTCTAAAGTTTTCTCTAGATGAAGAAAGTTCTCCCTGAAAAGCCAATGTAAGACATTTAAAGAACTGACAAACCTTTCCTTCAGATATTAGTTTTTTAGGGTCACTTGGGAAGATAAAACACCTGTGTTAAGAAGCATAATGAAAAGTGTTATTAAACTGTTTTACAGCAGTTGAAAGGCTTAATACTTAAGCCCTAAAGCTTTTCAGCTACACTGAAGAAATTCTTACCAGTCCATTAGTATGATTACACATGTCCCATAAAGGTATTAGAGCCAATGTAACTCTGGAACCATCTTCTGTTGGAATCTGGTTCTGTCGTGTCATAACAGAGGAAACAGCCCACCTACAAAAGTTGAAAACATTAGATGGTCAATGCTCAAAACATCAAAATATGATTGATTGACTGTAGTGCAACCTGCAGCAACCATTTAGGGTGGGAGTTCCCAAGTTTAGTTTTCTTAAAGATCACACTGACTATAGTAACAGTAGAAGGCAATACACTCACAGAAGGAGCAGCTCCCAAGGTTTCCAAGACATGCGCATAGACCAATTCCCAAACCATGATTTCAATCCCACCCCTTTCCTGCACTCTTTGCAACAGAACCTGCATACTTTCTGCTACCTCAATGAGTGCTCATTCCCGTGTCGTCTTCTGCTTCCCCGACCCTTCACTGCACACACAACTTTCACCACACATCCTAAATCTGGGGTCAGCTATTTCTGCAGGCTTCAGAGCAGCTCACAGCTACTGCTTGGCAGTAGGAACTCTCATCAATGTGCAGGCTCTTGTAAGAGCCAGGACATATTCTTCCCCTTGGTCCCTAAAAAGCTTATGTACTGCCTGAACTGGAAACCAGGGTCATCATCTGATACATACATGATATTTTGGTAAGCACTTCTCTTCAGTTTGCAAACTTTTGGCTTAGGTCAGTACTGCCAATTTTTTTTCCTTAATAGAATAAAGAGGGAAAAAAAAAAAAAAGCCCCAATACTCCAAAATAGATATTCGGGTAAGAAGAATGACAGAATCATAACACAGTTTAGAGCACAGAGACACCATTCAGTCCCCTTCTAAGCCAGGTTAAGCAAACAGAATGCCAGCTACCTATTCAAATGTAAGAATCTCCAGAAGATCTTAATGTTTCAGTATTTTCTAAAATCTGGGTATTATTTCAGGCAAAAATTACTATTAAATGCCAAAGGAAAAAAAAAATGCTTCTGGCCTTAATACATGTATTACTTGTGAGCTTTTTAAGAAAAAAAAGGAAAAAAAAAGGAAAAAAAACAAGCAAAAAAAAAAACACACCAGGAGAAGGTCAAAATAATTTTAACTTCCATAGACTCCAAGTATTTGTTATACAGAATTAGACAGGATTACAGATTGCTCAGAAAGGTACTGTCAAATTGAAACCTACTCAGTTTCTAAAAAGCAAGCTAGAATTGTGGATAATTTTGATATACAAACACTGTTTAAAACATAACAGTGATGTGTTCCTTTTTAACTGCTGTAATTTATCTGCAAAATTTCAGAGCACTTCGCATGTGAGTTGGTTTGTTCCTCAGTGACCCTATCTGAGAAGGGGGCATGCGTTGGAAACCCCACCTTCATAGACTTACCCAGAAGCACAACTAGGCTAAAAAAGTCCCTGTAAGACCTCATGAATGCTTTTTATTCATGCTACTTTAATTACTTAACAGAATTAAAGCTCTCATTATCTTAATTATTCTTACTTTTATCTAGTCACTCCCTATAGCACCTCCAAGTGACACTTATGCTTCAAATGTACAACTTAAGTTCTTCAGCTCTTCCTGTTCAACAGCCACTGAAAATGTTAGTTTTTACTAATATGTCCTGGTAAAGCCTTTTTATAAAAATAAAAAAGAGATTTAAATAAAATTAAGCCCAAATCTCCTGCAACGTCAGCAGAATTATTTTCTTCAAAAACCAATAAATTATCGTACTAATCTCAGGCTACATGTGCCAGTTAGCAAAATTAACTGCTCATAATGGCTTATTCCTTTGTAACACTTAAAATCTACATATTTATTTTACTTTCTTCGTCATTAATAAAGTGCATCAGTATCAAATCCTGCATTTAACATTTGAGTAACAATGGGGCTTTCCCACCAAAGAAGCATTTCCAGGGCCCCACAGTTCACTACGTATAAAAAGGGGGGGGGGGGAAATAATAAAAAGAAGGAATTAAACGCCAGACCAACCTGTAGTCATCGTAAGTGAAAGCATCCTTTAAAGGCAGTTTGCTGGTCTGGGAAATGCAAGTTTCAGAAAAAGGTGAAAAGAGAAAGAAAAGAGAAATCAGAAATCAGTCAGCAGAATTTCATTATTTAGCTGCCTAACAGATCCTAACAAGAGCCAAATGAAGCAGGAGGCGTCCAGCCGCGCTACAGAGGGATCATCATGCTATTATGCTCTCATACATCACTGTCAACTTAATTTGTTGTGCCCAGCAGCCGCCATAAATCTGTTTCTTCATATTTCAAGACTGGAACCCACAGACATTGAAAAAAAAAAAAAAAATTTAAGGTGGACTGAGTATGTGAAGGTAAAACAAAATCCAGCCCTTGATACAACGAGGGGGAAAGAAATCAGACAACGTGCACACATTGGGTTTCACCAACTTCCATGTTTTCCTCTTCTCTGGAATATCAGTACAGTATTTCACAAATGCAAGGAAAAATACACAAAATTTTCAATTCTTCCTTTATACCTGTAAAGGTGTTATTCAAGAAAAGTGTCGTTACACCTCTGAAACAAATCAGATTAAAATATTTGAACAGTTTTGGTGAAAAACACTGATTAGACTGTATCTGTATTAATACATCTACATGTGCTCCTATCTAAAACATGAGCACTGCCCTTTAGAAATGCATACTGCAATTGTCATCAACACAAGTAAAATATTTAGGTTTGAAAAACACTTTAAGAAGCTGCAATACCTGTAACTTTCCTGTCTATTAGCTCATTAAAGCTTTAAAAAACACAGGTAGCTCTAAGCGCTCACACACCTTTAGAACTTTGTTCCAATTCACAAATGGAAAGCCAAAGCAGCGTAAATTTTAACCTTCAGGTTCAATTAGTTCTCAGAGATGAATTGAAGTAAATGATCAAACGGTTATTTCAGAAGTTACAAATGGTTTTTTTGCATAGCTCTGTCTTTGCATGACACTCTTAATGCATGAAGCTCCATGTAGCATGCAGGTTTTTTTTTTACTCTTGATGTATTAGCATCACAAGTGCACAGTAATTTATCATTTCTCACTGTAATGTACTTGCTGGCACTGTGTGCAGGACAGTAGGGGATGAGGTAAAAGTGGCTCAAACCGTAAATCAATTAGAAAACAAAAGCTTGTGCTCAGTGAGCAATTCTAGGCAAATTATATATTACAAAAGACTGCCAATTGGGTGTGAGGTCCCAGGTGCCTGTTCTCCCCCAGCCCCTCTCGTTAACCCTTTGGATGGGGTTTCTCTCAAACCCAGCAGAAGTTACAGCTCCAGCACCTCCTGTCCTTTCCTTTACATTCTTTTTATCTCCCTTTTTAAAACACTCTCTGTTTCCCTATGATTCTCATTCATATCGAAGCTATTTATGGTCATTGCATAACAAATCCCCTCGAGTTTAACTGTACACGTTTTACAGTTATTTCTTCTCACCAACGCATTCCATCCAGAACCAGAACTGAACCCCAAGCCAACACACCCCAGGAGGTGGCTTCCCTACAGTAGAGCAGTCCACACTCGAGTCCAGAAATGAAGTCAGGAACTCAGCCTTCAACTGGAAAAAGTAATTCTTGCAAACAAACACAACCCTGTATTATTCCTTTATGACAACTTAATTTCAACTTCTACTGCTGGTATTATTAATCTATTTCACAGCAGCGGGATGAGCTAAACAGGGCGACAACACCGACAGTGAGACATGTAAGCCTACGAGTTTAAAACCACGATAACGTTTCCATCTGTTCCTGCTGGCTGGGGTAAGTCGGACTCTCGGTCAGCACCTGAAGCAGATGTTTCGCAGGAGCGGAGACGCCAGGCTCCCTCCGCAATCCCCCTCTTCACCGTTCCGTTTCTTAGCAGACCACGCGCTCAACTTGCGCGGGAACAAGTCTCGCTTCGCTTCGCATCACCGCTTCCAGCACCGCGCGTCCCCTCCCCTCCCCGGAGCAGTCGGCCCGGCCCGAGCTCGCCCGCCCGGAGCAATGGACCCAGTGCGGAGCGGCCGAGGGGCGGCGGCCACACGCCGCCCGCGCGGACCGTCACTGCCACCTGCCGGTGCCGCCGCGCAACCCCAGCGGAGCCGGCACCGCCGCCAAGCCGTCCCGCTCGCTCCGAGCGGCACCGAAACGGAGAACTAAACTGAAGCTCCTCCGCAGGGGCCCGGGATACTATTCCAGCATCGGGAAACTCCGGACAGCTGCCCTTCGGGTAAATGAACGCTGCTGCCTTAGCTCGAACCCAGCGTCTGGCAAGTTTACGGCAGGAAAAAGACCCGCAGATATGCGCACAGATAACCCTCTTCCCAAACCACAACTTTCCACGGAACAAACCATCTTCCAAACGGCAGTAATTACTACGGTGATACAGCGCTAGAAGTACGAAGGCATTACAGAGACTGCAACAGTGTAAAAGGAGTTTTTACAGAACAAACACATTGCCCGTGCGCAGTTCCTACTACTGTGCGAGGAGTGCCAGCCAAAATGCTTCAGCCCTAACTTGGAACAAATACCTATACAGGAAACATGATACATACATGTTGCCATTGTCGTCTCCCTGAGAAATTCTGTATTACATCAGCAGATCGCAGTAAGGTTAATTGTTCATTTGATGTAAGCAATCCCTCTCTAACGAGTCAACTTGAATGCACATCCCATGGGCAAAGAGATTCTGGATGTCAAACACTCCGTATCCCCTATTTGTGTATCTGTGAAACCTGAGGACTACTGCCCCTATATGGAGACTGTCCAGACACCATTCACAAAAACTCAGTAGTAAATTACAATAAAGGACAAAATATAAGGTCTTAAAAAGCACAAAGCAGAATTAAATACCAGTGTACGTATCACCGTATTTATAACATTCCATGGTACAATATTTCATAGTGATTTTAAAGTTAGGATACATCAGCATATTTGACCATGTTAGGCTTCTGACTTGCAATATTTTACTATGTAATTTAAAAAAACCCTATAGATTACAACAATCTGAAGACACACACAAAAAGAACAATATTCTGATTAAAAAATTGATTTAGCATGCAGCTTCTCTTTATAGTCCCTTGGTAAAAATGAAATCTCCCTAACAAACACTTAATAAAACCTGTCAATATATCTAGAAAGAAAAATGACACAAATGCATTAAGTATTAAATACCCTTGAAAAAAGTCACATATTCCATGAATTTTTGATGTACTATCTTGACATTAATGTAAAACCTTGATATTTATAATTGACAGATATTTAATAAAGTATAGAAGATGACTGCTGCACAGCATGCAAATTGCTCAGGCTGATCAAAAAAGATACAGACATATTTAAACTAAACAAACACTTAATACGTAGAAAAAATCAGATCCAGCTTTTATAGGTTCACGCAGCTAGGTCTCTACAGATTAGCTCTGAAATGTGACATTCTCCACTGCATGAACCCTAATTTTAACTTACCAAGTCTGTATGAAGTAGTTTCAAAAAGTTGGGAGGGGAAGCTTTAAATAAGAAATGGGAACATGAAAACGTGAATATATTCATTTAGATGCAGGTCCTGACATTCTACTGAAAGAGTTATTATAAAGAACAAATACCATCTATTTCGTTACCCTTTCTGTGAAAATATTGTCAGAGCTGGCAATCAGGGTGATGACCACTGTAAAAACAAATAGTGGCACGCTGAATTTCATTTTCCTCCTGATGCTGCTATTCCTAAAAAAAAATAAATAAATAAAAAAATGTTTCTTCCCTTTCAATGTTCCAAGCCTTCTTTGAGACATTTGGAGGATATCTCAAAATAACCAGAAATATTAAAAAGTAACAGTGATTGCTGCCAGATTGTCTGTAGCCACTGCAGAAAGAGACAGACTGTTATTCTAGTCACCTAAAACACTATCAGACTAGAAGCCAGTTACTCAGTATGGCAACCAGAGAAAAAAGGGGGAGGGGAGCCAGGGGGAGGGAAGAAAAAAAGGAAGACACTTTCAGACATTTTTCTGGAAAGCAGTAAAGTCCAGGGGTTCGTATCTCACATTTATGTCTCACAAGAAAGCACAATTCCTGCTGTCCCACAGGGGCCTTTGTGCTAATAATCTCTCCCCATCACATCTTTGGATAGACATCACAAGATAATGATTCCCGAATATTATAAAGTAGATGGTAGAAGACTCCTCCACTTCTGAAAAGTGCTTGATTTTATTTGGATGGCATCAAGGTTTCAATGTGGAAAGGGTGGGTGCCTTTCCAGCTAAGAAACCATAACCTTTTACTTCTACAATTCAGCTTGTGAGGGCATTAACCGCCTGTAGAAGAGTGGCCAGGCTATTAGAGACAGTAACTTCATTCAATCACACAAAGCAAAAGCTTATTTATCAGAGCTCCTAATTTGATGAGGAATTTCCATTAAAATTAAATAATATTTGCTTGTTTACCAAGTGATGCAAAATACAAGTCCTATTACTGTAACATGCAATACAATACCTTGAGTAAAAGTTAGAACTAGCGTACAGGATCACACAGTGTTAAATTTGTGTCCATATCTGTATAACCACATGTCTTGAAAGGAACTGATGTATTTTGGTGTGGAGTCATTTTGGCCAATATATTCCATTGTGCATTAGCCTTTGTATACTCTGGGTAAGAGAAGAAATTAGGTTTAAAGACACTATCTCAGCTGAGAAAAGCTGACCATCAGAGTCATCTACTGTTCCACTGTAATACGTAACTAAAAAAGCAAACAATAAAATCCTTGGTTTTGTTGGTTTCCTGAGTCTAGACAAAAAGCTTGTTGGATTTCTGTGAGGAGTATCTCAAGTACTCACTCACAAGTCCAAGGCAACCTCTGTATCAGTATTACTAAATCAGATTTCAGTATTCTCAAAAACCTCCCTCCTGTGTACCACTGAGATCGTGACAGCCCCATTTCTAACTCAGGAAAGCATCAAACCAAGTGCTGAGATTATATTGAGGCCATCAGTCCACTCCCCTTCCAGTTTCCAAAACACTAAGGGTACGGGGGTTAAAGCCAGTGAAAGCCAAAGCCAGTTTAAGCTTCCACCTTATTAACTTTTATTTCTTTGAACTTAAAGCCTAAGGGCTTGTTCTTTTTGACCAAACAACTTTTTCCTCCTCTTCTATGCGAATTCTCCCCTCTTCCCAACGTACTCATTAACATTGGGAGATTTTGTTATGAGCTTTGCTGCATGTTACTGGATGGTTTCAGGCCAATGTGTAGGTGCACAAAAACACAAACACACACACTTTCAGGGCCAGAAGCAGGGAGATCTGTCAGCATTTGCTGGTTACTGTCCCTTTCCCTGCTTTGGAAATCCTTTGAAGCAGCAGCCTTGAAGAGAAACTCCTCTCTGTGGAGCTGCTGAGGCTTTAACTGCCCTAAAGCTAAGTAAAATAAAGAATTCAGAGTGGAGGATCCTAGCAATCTATAGGGATACAAAAATTCACTTTATTCATTGGATATAAGATGCGTAAACTAATGAGGTAAAGTCAGTTCACTGACAGGAGAAAAAGGCAAGAATAATTTACTTTGAAATAACAATTTATAACTTCAGAAGAACACTTTGGAATTTTCAAACAGCCCAATTCATGAAGCACTAGGAATTAGGTCCACAAATTTGTGCTGTTATATGACTTTTCTAATGGAAGAAAGATCAGCCTATTTTGCAAAACTTAATCTTGAAATTAAAAAGGTGCCACAGGATTGAAACTTATTAAATCTAAGTAACATTCTTGTTTATTCTGTATGTCAGCAACTTTTATTTACTTTCTGCCAATATACACAAGAAAGTACTGTTCCAGGCTATAAAGGGATTCATGCAGCAGAAGCACAGTGGAATGACTCCTCCTGGTGCAGTGGAATTTAACTGCACAGTCCCTTTCTCTGTACCCTCTGCCTGCAAAAATTGGTTTTAGTTAATGTGACAGCATAACAGACAACTCAAACCACGTCATCAATTACTAACTTGGGAGTCTGAAGGACTGAAAACCCACTTTATGTGCAAAGTGGATGTTACCATTTGGCTGATGGAGTACACAGACATTTTGAACCAGCTGCAAATGAGTATCCTGCCTACAATCCTACGTCATCTCCTTTATCAAACAGAGGCAAGACAGTGATGGGCTTCTTAACATGTATTTCTTGATCATGCCACTACAGAAAACTTCCTAGCATACAAAAATCTAAAATACTACTTTCCCAGAAAAGAAGTACTCAGATATGACACAAATTTGTCTATACCTTTTCCTGTCCTTTCAGAAAATCACTTAGCTCTAAATGTAGCTTCATGAGGGGCTGATGGGATGAAGTGGGAGGACAAGGTGGCCTAAGACTGGACATGTTTTGCAATGAGACCACCCTCCCTCCTGTCCCTATTTGTGTTAACAGAAAGATATACTACGTCCATTATCTCATGTGGCAAATCTCCTAACAAAATATGACTTTAGTGTTCATGCTGAGCCTTAGATTGATAGGTTGAGTCTGCAGTGCTTCATCCACACAGTAAGATAAAATAAGACAGCTACAAAAAACGGGTTCCTCACAAAGGTCTATGCCTGCATACCACAAGGTGTCACTTAGCCATTAGTCTCCTCCTGAGGTACAAGGTTTAAGCTGTTCATTTTGTTTAGTGCAACATGTGCACTATGTTCATGCACAAATTCATCACACAATTCTACTGCTAATTCATTAAATCACAAATAATGCTGTGATGGAAAGCCTGAAGTGAGCTGCTTTAAAAGGATAGGGACAGTATTTCCTATAAATAACCACTCCACATCCAAAGAGTTTGCTAACAAGCATTAATATTCCGCAGTATGGCCAAAATCTTGTTACCTGTGAATAAACTACTCAAGGCTACAGATAATACCAGAAGCCACTTAGGTGGAAGCTTGGATCATGATCATCTTAAAACCAAGGTACAGTGCTGCGCAACCAGCATGGCACATGGGGGCATGGTAAGATCTGGAACCAGAGGTACTAAGATTATAGTACACAGACATCCTAAAAACTTACCACTTACTCTTCAACTCGCATTTAAACCACAGTAGAAGAAAATAAACTTAGCGACATATCAATCTCCTACTGTGTGGAGTATTAGCATTGGGTCTGACTGAAGAGGATAATCCACTTTGTAATTTAGTTCAATTACTAATTTTAACAAAGATAAGTCCCCTGTATAATTTTGCAGTGCTTAAAGAATACATCCTTGGAGTATTCCATTCTAAGAAACATCAGCTTGTTATCGTATTTTAAATTTATGGAACATTTGTAACTGCTGTTATATCAGGAAAAATATTAAATCTGCACAATAAGTGCTAACTTTATATGAGAAAGTATACTTGTAAATGCGTGATGATCTCCTGATGTCTGCTGAGGCACTCACTTCCACAAAAGACACAGACAGCATCTCTAGGGATAAACTCAACTGCCCCAGAAAGTGCAACTCAGTTAAAAAATAAAAATAAAAGCAAGCAACAGACGAGCAAACAAAACCCCTTCTCCACTCTGTTGCCTGTAAAACCAGATGCTTATCTGCATTCTCAACCAGGAGAGTGGTTGAGAACTCCATCTTCCAAAAAATGCTTTAAAAGCCTGTAATACTAACAAGAGAATGTATTATTCCTCCCAAACGGAGTTTAAACCATGCAGAAACAGATTTTGTTTAGCACTAGCATACATGTTTTGAAGTACATCTCTGCTTCTCCAAAGGAAAGAGGGCATTTAGGCTGCTATAACAGAATCCTAACCACTCAATATATAAATTAAAACACACTGACTAGGAGATCTTAACAATGAAATGTCCGAATAAAGATATCATCTATATCCAGAAAGAAAGATGTGCTTTATCCGTCTGTCCTCCAACTTTAAAACATTTTGACTGTAAGAAATAGCAGACATCAAGTAGGACATGCCTGTATTCTGATATAGGCCAGCATGGTCCAACTGGCGCCCATCGGCTGAATCTGGACCACAGGATACCTCCATATGGCCTGCCACCTTTTCCTTGGAGGAGATAGGGAACAGCTGTTTGAGGAGCAAATGCTGCCCGAACAACCAAACACCTCCTCCTGTGTCCGGCTGGCTGAAAGCCCAGAGCTGTCACTGTGTTCCTGCGGAAGGCAAGGAAGGAACAGGGGAAGAAGGCAGCAGATCTCCTACCCACACAACGACTTGAGCTCTTCATTTGTCTGAGATGGACAGACACAACCCAGCGAAACCTGTAGCTGCTTCTGCGACTGACAGGGGCAGCCATAGGAATGGCCCAATGAAGCCTGAGGACCTGCCATTACTGCAGTCATAGCTGGGGGTGGGATATACCAGAAGTGACACAAAAATCAGAAATCTGGCACACGTTTGCAAAATCTAAACCACCTTACACTAACACTAAGTGGTACAAGCACACAGTCAGTCTTCAGTTTGCTGCCAGCAAAACAGATTAATACAATATTTTGGCCTTCACAGAGAGGAAGAACACAGAAAAGCGTAAATATGTTCAATTATTAACTGCTTATTGATTTATTATTGATCAAGCAGAACAACTCAGGTGCTGAAATTCAGACAAAGCAAATCAAATAGCAACACTATTACATCTTTGTAACTGCCCATTCAACAGAATTTTAAATCCCTCCTTAAGGTGACATGCATAGCAGACAAGGGAACAAAAGGGAAAGATTTCATAGGGATAACAACTGTGACATCTATCCCATTTTTTAGAGTGTTGCTGACGTAACTTTTGGAAAAGGCTGTTTGACTGGCATGCTGTCCTGGGTTCAGCAGTAGCAGTCATTTTTCTCCTTCTTAGTAGCTGGTACAGTGCTGTGTTTTTGACTTTCAGC
>JASSUY010023026.1:0-21557 GCA_032466535.1 Forpus xanthops
GGCCAAGGACTTTCTGAGTTTCATGCTCTGCCAGGGAGGAGGGGAAGCCGTGAGGAAGCAGAGACAGGGCACCTGACTCAAACTGACCAAAGAGGTATTCCATACCACAGCACATAGTGCCCAGGATGTAGAAACAGAGAGGCCCGGAAGAATGGAGGGGGCACGGGCTGTTCAGACCTGGTATGAGGTGATAGGGGTGCACTGCGTTGTCAGGTTTGGTATGAGGCGATGAGAGGCACTGCTTGGTCGGGCTGAGTGGAGATTAGTTCATGAGCTCTTGTATTCTTTCCTTGTATTTGCCTTGCCATAATAATTACTGGTGGTAGCAGTGTGATTTATATTATACCTTAGTTACTAAACTGCTCTTATCTCAACCTGTGGGAGTTGCATCCTTTCAATTCTCCTCCCCATACCCCTGGGACTGGGGAAGAAAGAGCAGGGAGTGAGTGAGCAGAACTGTGTGAGGGCCTTAAACCACGACACCCACATAACATCATATTTCAGCCTTCAAAAGCAAAACATTACAGATAAAAGAACACCAAACATAGAGCAAGTTCCCTGAATGGCTCAAATAGAATTCTTATCCTCAGTAGTGGTAGTTTTTTCAGTGAGAGCTTCTTTATTGTGAAAAAGTCACCAGAGAAATCAAAAGGCTGTATTTTCTCACTAATTCAGAAAATAAAAATCAGACATTAATGACCAGGTGGACAGAAGGTGCCAGAATCAAAGTATATTGAAAGCTGTGAGATTCTTTACATTGACTTAAATGAATTTTGGAACAAACATTTGGAGGTACAGGCTGACCAGGCTGAAATGGAGCCCAATGTAGAAAAGAAATGTCAAGTTTGATTGTTGCTGGAAACATAAGAAAGCAGTGCTGCTGATCCAGAGGCCAAGGCTGGAGCTGAGAAGATTAACATGGAGATCACAAGCTGCTCTTGCTCAGGGAGCCCATCTGTGGTTTCTCCTTGTGCTGTTCCTCAGACCCAAATCTCCTCCATTATACTGCCTCTATTGAAGCTGCATACTTATAAAAGAAAAGGAGCATTATCATGGTCTTCTGCAGGTAATGGAAAAGAGGTGAAACTCCAAAAATTAGGGGAGGGATGGGAGAAGGAAGCAACAAGAAAAAGCTAACTGAACTTCCCTTTCCTTAGCTAGCTAGTGTGTCCATGCTCCAGAGGAGGGCTTGTGTAGGTCAGAGACGGACCAGGTCCTGAAAGGTTTGCTAGAGCCTAGATAAAAAAGGACAAGTATTTGACTCACCACTTCCTTTCGGTTTTTAAAAACCTAAGCTATATGGCTGGGAATTTGCAAATCCAGTCCAACCCATTCTTCCCAGCCATGTGCCAGCTCTGCCACGCGATCTGGAGGGAGTTGTTCTTATGACTCACAGGGATGGTTGACCACCATTCTCAACTGTGTTCCTTCTTACACATTTGTTATGAAGAAAAAAAAATCCATATTCCGGTTTTATGAAGACATAAGCACATACACAGTAATTCTTGATCTGAAGCCAGCTAATGGAGAGGATATGTTGAAACCACCAGGCATATTGTTATGAGGAGAACAATAGATATTGGCAACATTGTTTGATCCATTTGCCAAGGATAAAATTAAAGCCGTATGTTCACCCCATCAGACACAGATTGTGGATAGATGTTTACGTAAACAAAGGGTCTGTTAAACTGTGTTATCATTTTCTCCCTTCATCTCTCAAACTTCTAGGCCAGGTACACCAATAAACTGTTTTCTAGAAGTGCCAGGAAGAACCACATCAACAGCAACAGTTACATGAAACCTTGGCTGATTACCATGTGGATATATAATAATGTCTTTTCTTCCCTTAACCTCCTAGAATAGCAGCAATCTGAGCCAACCTCTTTTTTCTTGCAGGGAAAAAATCCTCTATAAAGTGCCTACAGATTTTTCAAGAGAGCCTGGGGACCAAATAAGAAATAAGCTATGGGAAAAGTTTTCCTGTTTTCTACCTGTGTTACCCACCATCCCTTCCTCTTCACTGCTGCTTCTGGCATTGTTAAAGCAACTGGTAGAAAATGAATCTGGAAAATTTCCCAGAGTGTACAGCTGCCCTTTTAACTTATACCTCACCAACCCACCCTAAGTCAAGTAACTGACATGTGGTGTGCTTTCCTCTGGGAGCTGCAGAAGCACAAATACAGCTGTGAATATCTGGCACACTGGGCTTTTGATTCCATATTTTCTTGCTGGTCAGATAGCAGCTAGGTTTCAGAGAAGAATCACCCATTCCATTACTCTTTTAAAGAATAAAGAATAAAGAAGAAAAAAAAGAAAAACAATTCAATGATTTGTCAGGCTCTCCTCCTTGCCATTGTCCAAACTTCCTTATAGGAGTATGCTACAAGTTGACTGTGAATTATTGAGCCCTTTTGGGGATCATGATTATTGCTGAGCTTTATGGAATTTAATAAAAATTGCTAGTAGTTCTGGGTGCACTGAAAAACTTCTGCTTTTTTGGTGCTACAAATAGATTGCCTATCCATAGAATTACCAAAATTTTTCAATTTAAGGAGTAATAATGGAAACCTGATGTATTTCCTTTTTCTTTCTTTCGTTTTTTTTTTAAGAGCAACTACTATATTTTAATAGCACTCAGGTTTGGCCATGCTGGTTCAGAGCATCAGTCTGGGACTATACAGATTTCTAGTTACACCAACACAAATATTCCTGATTGTTGTGAAACAGGTATTTATAAATGACATCTTCAATTTTACTGTGAAAAATATTAAAGAGACTTTATTAAAAACTTGTAGCAACAAATTTTCTCACTTTCTAAGTAATATCAACAGATGCTCTGCTTTAGAAAATGCATACAGCAATTTTGAGAGGTATCCCTTATCATTCACTGGCATTGATGCTTTTAGGGGAGATGACTCGGAAGTAAAGGTCTGCTAGATCTTATAGGTCTTGCAATAAGAGTACTTTGAAAAAAAAGCAATAACAGGTACTAAAAATATATATCATCTTCATTTTACTCTGGCAGATAACAGGAGGACTGATCACTAAATGGTCTAATTCAGCTCTTCTCAACCACTTGCAGAGATGAGAAAGTTGTTGGAGAGATATCATTGGAGGCTCTGGGATTTTCTTCTGAAGTCATTCTGAATTAGCTGCTAATGGGGAGCTTTCTTTGATAGCTCTTTTATAATTAAATGCAGCTGGATGGAAATCAACCACAAAGGGAACTCAAGTTTGTTTATCATTACTTCTGACTTTGTTAGCAGATGTTCTCTGAGTACCATGGTAGCTTGTTTAATTTGTCTCCCTGTAATGTGAAGCAGGTAAACTTTGATTAATAAACTGACAAGTACAGTTCTTAATTTATTTTAGAAGTTTCCATCTATGTCTGTTACAGCACATGTGCCGAATCCCAAAAGAAAGAAAATAGCTGTTTGTGTTTAACTTTTACTGTTATTTTAAAGTCTAAGGCCAGATGAAAACGTGCTTGCTGGTAACATAGCCTTCACATCATGATGGACACAACCACTGGCAAACTTTTCCCATGTGTGAAAACTGCACACGTTGCATTCCCACCATCTATTTTGTGTTAATTTATGAATAAGGAGTCACCTTAGTTTATAGATTACTTTGGTTTTATATTAATTACATTGAAAATTATCTTTCTTTCGGGGTTTAATATGTGTTTACCCTCACTAACTCTGGTAGATGACTGGATGTCTACAGGGATAAATTTTGTATTTGATATAGCCACTAAACAGTTATCTTAAAAGAATGAGTAAGCCTGAAGATAGAAATGATTGACATGAATACTTAAATGCCCTTTCTCTTAAGTGAGACATCTACATCTATGTGTAAAAATCCTGACCTCAGCCTTTATGCTGTTCAGATTGAGTGTTCAGTGAGTTAGATGAATTATCTGCAAATTCTATAGTGTTCTGAGCAACATTTTGAATTAAATAGATAGTCCACTTCCTGCATGGTGTTTCAGATGAACAATTTAGGGATAGTTGCTAAAATTACATAGGAAATACATCCACAGCAGTTGGTTCCCATACATAAGATGAATAGCTTCTTTCTTATCTTCCTTTCTGTATTGCGTGTTTTCCTTCCTTTTCTCTCTCACTTATTTATCTGTTTCTAATCTATGAGAAAATTATTTCTGCCTCTGCCTAGTCCGATCTCCTATATTGCAGAGCTGACCCTACCTCAATTTGCAGCATTTATTCACTACTTTATTTGTCAGCCCTTTCTAACAGCAAGGACTGGGACATCTGCTACCCATCATGATGTAAGATGTGGAGCACTAGGCATTTGTAGCTGTCCAACCATGAACTGAAGGCTACCCTCCTTGCCTTGCCTGTGTTGGAGCAACCTCCCTGGGCTCTGAGAGCACTCAACTTGGGCACCAGCTATTCCTGGCTGGGTTTGTGGAAATGAAATGTTTAGAAATACATGATTGAGGGAAAAAAAGCTGCCACTGGCTTCACAGATATAGTGATGAGAGGGTGTCGGGCAAAGCTGGGACCACCTTGTGTCTTAGTAAGATAAAATTGCAGTACTTCCACCTATCTTTTGGTTTGCACTGTGATCCCTTTTAGATATTTCTGGTTTTCAGAATTAAAAACGTCCTTTGTGTGTCCCTCTCATTCCTTGTAATAGAATTACAGGTTCACAGTTTTTTAATATTTGCTATAAACAGCCCATTTGTTCTTATGAAGTTGCTTTTTAATAATTGCTTGAAATTTTTTTTTTAAAAATGGACTTAATGAGAAATAGAACTGAGGAGTCTTGCCTTTTAGTGCAAACACATTGAAATGAACTTTTCACAACTGAAAATCTCTGTTACATCACCTCCCAACAAAAATAAATTTTCTTATGAGATTCTCATGAGATTCTGAAGACTATTGAAGCTCTTGGATTACAATGCAAGGTTACAGAAAATTAATAGGAGGGAGAACTTTTTTGAAAGCAAAATCAAATCTGTTTCAGTAGACCTTGTCCTTTTTGGTAGTTGCTTGATGCAGCCAACTGTGAACCAGCACTAGCTGTGTGCCTCCTGTCAGTAGTGAGTGCCTGAAAGTGAACAACTAATTGCTAAGTTACTCCAGTCTCAGTGACATGGACACCTGAGACAATGGTGACAGATGAGAGAAACCTGACCACCAGGACATTGGTAAGTGCTGCTGTCTTACTGCAGTAACAGGATCTGTGGGGCTATGCTTATATTTTAACTACAGGGAAGTGTAGGATATGATGGAAGATGATGTATAGAAAAAAGAAAAACATTCCCGAATCATCCTTTTTCAGAGCAGAATTAGGTATAATTGCTAAATGTTTTTTTTTTGTTCTGCCTTTACATTCCTGTGATGGGGTTGCATTGTCAGCTCACTTTACAAAAGAAGAGTTAGGGGGTTGTCAGAACAACAAGATTTTCTGTATATTCAAGATACAAGAAAAAGATTAAAAAATTCTATACAATTTGATCAGCAGCTTCTTGCCTATGAAAATCTTAGGTTGCCTTGCTGTTTCTTGATGTCTGAAGCCTGATAGTAGGTTTCTGCAAGGAAACCATGTTTTGCCACAGTGTTAAGGACGAAGATGGTGAAACTGAACAGTGTTGTGATATGCTAAGTGTTAACCCCATGTGGGTCACCAGGGAGGGTCATCACAAGTCAGTCAGGTGATGACTGCCAAGATGTATTTGATTGTAGCATTTTCACGCGTATTTATCCAATAACGCTTTTGGTTTACTGAAACTGAGAAACACTACACAACATTATCCTGATTTTGAAATTACAATGCTAAGGGGAATTTAGTAAGGATTCGAAGGACATTGAATCTGAAAAATAAAGCTTTGTGATTGCTTAGTTATTTTTGAAGCAATGCTTGCATTTAAGACTTATATACAAAACCGGACTATACTAATACTGGTGAAGTGGTTTCAGGCCAAGCCTTTTTCAGAGAAACTTATGAACAGAAGATCATTTCAGAATTCTTTCTTCTCTTGCAAAGAGACAAACACAAATTCCACCTGGCTGTATTTGTATAATATATAATACGTCATTGTGCTGCTGCATTTAGCAAGTTCCTGTACTTCCACAAAAATATCTACAGCTTTATTCTTGATTTCAGTGCACCTACCAACTGCAAGTAAAAGTAATTGTTATCCTCAGTTTCAGTGACCTTTTAAGAACATAGAAATTCTAATAAGACTTTTTTTTTTTCTCTCTGTAAACTTGTGAAGCCTCATCTTACATTCTCTAAACCCCATCTTAAAAATACATAATACAGAGACTTTGTTGGATCCTCTGATGATACTACAATGTTGAATCATCTTTATATAATTATGCTAGTGAATATAAAGTATCACTGTTTTCAGTATCTTTCATGAAAGCTGTTTTGACCTTCAGATTAAAGGATCCATATGGATTTCCAAATGAAAAACTTGGAGCTCCTGTTTAAAAACTAGAGCTCCAGTTCAGCATGCAGACATCAGATGCACTTCCACTTGAAAAAAACACAATTGTACCAGCATATATTCCGTCTGAATTTTTCTCTTGGGTAAACTCTTATAAATGAGAGCATCGTGCATAATGAGGATTGGAGGTTAGCTGCTTCCAGTGAGTTCATTTTCAAAGCGCAAGAAAGACTCAGAGCAGCAAGGAGAAATCCATCAGTATTTGAGCTCTGTAGGATGAAGAGGTTTGCTGCTGGGGGAAGATCAAGAGGAGGCAGTAGGAATATTTTGGGCACTTCTGAAGGAGAGATGGAGACCATCTGGTAGAGAGGATGCTTAGAGGAAGAATGCCAGTACAAAGATAAAAGTAAAGAGAAAGGAAATAGTGACTGAGTAACATCAAAGAGCTAGGCTGACTATGGAGCTAAAATGAAGAAGTAGCAGTGACCCAGCATAGGCAAATCATGATACAAATGGTGGCATTGGGTGATGGATCCATATGACTCTGTGAAGGCTCAGGGGAAAAGCTCAGTGTTTTAATTTCAGGAAAGTCTCCAGGAAAGTGGTGTTGACATCTTTGGAAGGCTTATAATTGAAAACTGATGCAGTAAGCAGGGTTCCTGCTGTTTCAGAAATACTGTCCTGGAGTTTAATCCAGATACTGTCACTATAGCAGAATTTAAAATGGAGAGATGCCAAGAAGAATGTTTCTTCCCTCATCAGCATCAGCATCTTTTCATTTGAATGATTTTAAGGGTATTAGAAGTTTCCGCTGAATTGCCTCCTAAGGCTCATGTCCTGAAGCAATGGTTGGTGTGTGGTCCTTGTCTCTGTTGAGCTGGAGCTGATCTGAAAAAGGAAGATTCTGGTTTTGCTTTGCTTTTGCTGAAGGAGTATAGCTATTGGCCAGTACCCTTCTCCTGCCAAAGCATGGAAAATATTTCTGTCGCTGGAATTTCACCAAGAGTGAGACTATGGCAATCCTCATAGTTTCTGTGGATAAAGCAACATAGAGTAAAAAAGATTGATAATCCCTTGTACCTGGTTCTCTTTAGCATTGCTTCTCACAAGCCATAAAGGCAAGAGTTGGGGCAGGTGACAAGTGTGATTATGAAGACTGGGTGTGCTGTCTTTCCACTTTCCTTCTTCCAGTCTACCTTTAAGAGACTTTCTGTATCCTAAAGGGACAGTACTTTTAAGGGTAAGCACCTTTCTGGGTTCAAGATCAAGGCCTGAAATAATGTGTTCTTTAGTTTGGTTTTTTGGGTTGTTTTGACAAAGCAGGTATATGTTTTTTTTCTGAAGTCAGCCCAAAGAAAGAAGAAGAGGGTGATTAATCCCATGTTGAAACAAGCGTGTAATACAGGTAGGATAAGTCTCTGAAAATGCCAATCACCACTATCTATAGAAGAAGCCTTCACGAGTAGCTTAGAGTAGGTGTTTGACTTTTACACAGTTAAAATTAGATGAGATGATTGCCACTTTTTAAGTCAGTCAAAGTGTTTGTTTATCAATGATCAACCATAATAGATTGGAAAGTTGTGAGAGATCACAAAAGTAAAAATAAAGTGCCATTGACAGAGTTATCACATAATAACAAATAGCAGTAGTGGCAGTTTCAGGTGGTTAACATTTACATTCCCCATTGTTTTTATTTTACAATTAAATCTTCCTAGATTTTAGATTTTGTTTGATCTGAAGAAGGAAAATTTTGCCTCTGTTTTGGTGTTAGAGAAAACTGCTGAAATATTTGTAGGATAAAGAAGTGATTTGTTCTGGAAACATCAATTCTTATTTGTAGGATCATTAATCCATAAAATGAATTTACAAACATTTATAAGTTTCCTTTAGTGTTGTTGGTATTTTACTTGACATGCTTCTGACTGTTCTTTAAATGAAGATTGCATGATCAGAAGATACTTCAAGGTGTGCACTGGCACTTTGCAGGGCTTGGTCTTGCAGATGTCTTGACCCAATGTATGCAGTCAGTTACAATGAAATAAACATGCTTGTTACTTAAAAGAATTAATCATATTTCAGGTTGTTGGCCAAGGGGCTTCATTGTGTACTAAGCTTTCGTGAGCCATAGCCATGTTGCAAACGTAAATAGAGAAAATCACTTTTCCTACACAAAAAATTCTTGACTGTAGCCTAGTTTTCAGAGTAGATAAAGCTTACAGAAAAGCGGTAGATGCTCAGAAACTTCACAGTATTAGGATACTAAGAATTTTAAACAAAGTTGGAAAAAGCATATGGTATATATAGACGGGAAATCCTGTGGTAGTTTTGATTTTACACAGGAAAAAAACCTAGTTGCTTAGGTTCATAAATCTGTTGTATGTGGTATTCAGATAGAGATTTTCATGATCTTAGCTTTCCTTTTTCTTTAAAATGCTTCTTTCAAGTACAGATGGGCCCATACTGCAAGTTTGGGATCCAGATTTGAATTTGGAGCTGACATTCATCAGAATGTAGGCATATTTGAACCTACCATCTGAGGTCAGGATCTAGTGGAATTAACAGCCTACTGCAAAGGTCTGGATTGAGTCAATCTTCCCCATATTTCAAGGCATAGGTGAGGAAAATATAAGGATTTGATTTGACCTGATCTCTGACTTCAAGGTATTTAAATTTTAAAACTAAAGTCTTTTAAAATTAAAGACAATTATCATTGTGCCTGAAGGATAAAATTTTGTATGGCAATCTAATGCACTTAGTGCTATTGGAGGCTCTAATAAGAGACAGGAACTTCATAAAACGATTTTCAACCTGAATAGTTGCCCAGAGGTTAGTAAGAGTACCTATGACAAAGTACTTAGATACCTTATAATCCAGTATTTTTACCACAATACGGTTGTCTATAATTCTTGACTTCTTCCTTGCATAAGTTATAATACCTGAATAAGACTGGACACTTAGATGCAGAAAGAGACTTAGTCTGCAAATGCTCTGAGTTCTTTAGGCTATGAATCCCTCATGTTTCAGAGATTAATAGCTTCTAATCCATTTTTAAATGTTCCATGTGGATAGTGAAGGCGTAACTATCAAAACACTCTAAAATCATAATGTCTATGTAGCTATAAATTACTGTTTTCAAAATGAGCTAGAGGTCTCCAACTTTTTCCTAAGTGCAAAATCTCAGATAATATAGAACTACTCAAAAATTGTTAGTTTTCTGGCTTTTACTAAATGGAATACAATCGTTGGTCTGCCCACTACCTCAATAGCTGTGTCTGTATTGGTGATACTAAAACTAGTCTTAAATGCTATAGATTTTATTAGATAAAAAGCATTTCAGATCAGAGATCAATTGAAAGAACTGAGTCTTTTTTTTCATATTTTTCTGATATGTCTCCCTTATTTTTCATTTGTCAGATTCTGAACTATTTCATATGAGGGAGACGTTGATGGTGAATTCAACTGATAGTAAAGTACTGGTGCCATGCCAGCCACCTTAAAAAAAATGTTGATGAAATCATTGGCGTAGAGTATTTTCAGAGGCCAAATATATACCAGGCACATCAGAAGGCAGGTAGAAGAGAACTTTCAACTCTCTGTCATTTGGGTTAAATACAGACAAAGCAAATACTTTTAAGGAAAAAAAAAGATGCATGATTTTAAAGACCATCAGGATAGTCTTTTGTGGGTCACAGAAAAAACTTTTATGTATGTTATTGGCTTTTTGAGATTATATTAATATAAAAATTTGGAGAAATGCCTAATTTGAATTTATGTTCCCTTTGTGGTCCACAAAAGAGATTCATCTCCTATTCAAATGACTAGTCAATATGTTAGTCAGATCAAATATCACTAATAAGATGCTAAAAATGTTTCTGAGGAACCGGGGGATTTATTTAACAAGCCATAAAGTACCTTTTAATCCATTTCTAACTTGTTAAGTTTTTTGTGATTCTCACAACTGTTCCACCATGACACAGTCTCAATCCTTTCTGCAGATGGAAAAAATCAAGGTGTAAATCAAGGGCAGTGCATAGATATTGCCTTTCTTCCCCAGCTCTTCCCAGAGCCATTGTGGTCCTTCTTGCACTTTCCTATCTCACACCTATTTTAGACACGGGTGCTGGTGGGTGTTTTGGCTTGATAAAGCTACTTTTTAATGAGACTGCCAAATCACAGCACCTAAGTTTTGTTAAAGATTCAAAACAACATAAAAGAATGAAACCTCGTTGCCGCACTACAACAGGGGTAAGAGACTTTGAAGAGAAGAGGTACTCCTGGTACCTCAAGAAAAAAAAAAAAGCTGGATTCTCAGCTGCTTTGCAAACAGATTTCTCCACTTTGCTTTGAAAAGCTATCTGCTGAGTTATCTGTCTGAGAAAAGTAGCCTAATATTGCAGTTTTGCTGCATACAGCCTCAGCTGCATGAGGCCCAGGGACGTGGGAGTTCTCCAGATATATCTTTCTAACAGTGGAAAGAAATGCTGAATAGATGAAGATATTATGAAGAGGCTGATGAGAGGGTGTTTTTTTTTTGCATATCTTCCTAGTCACATCAGCAGACCAGAATTATTCTGTAGTTTAGCTCTGAATTTAAAGAATGATCCTTAACATTTGCCTGATACCCAGGATGCATTTCCAATTCTGGTGATGTCAGTGGCAAAACCCTTCAGCTTGTTTTACTTCAACTGAAGTTTCATACCCCTACATTTTTTATTTTTATTTCTTTTTAACTAAATATTTATATGTTTTAGGATCCGAGCTGCAATTAGAACATAGGCACCTAATCTTAAGAAAAGAAAAAAGTGTTTCTAATTAAGGTTTTTTCCTTCATGATTTAGTTCACCTCTGAAGAGATCAGAATTAGTCTAACTTGATAATCCACTATCATGTCTTTGGAGATAATCCTGAAAATGACATGAAAACCTTCTGTTGATTTCTTTCATTGCTGAATGCACAGTGCATCTGACTATCCCTATAATTTTTGATTGATTGAATTTGTAGCTGATGGTGTTGTGTATTGTGTACAAGTTTATCTATGAATTTTGTGTGGATTATGGGGCACCATATTATACTTTATTCAATAAAAGTAAATGAGTTTCATTCATGAAAATAAATTTTGCTGGATTAGGTCTGTGAACCCCAACCATGTGGGACTGACAGAATAAATACTAACATTTAATAAATATATAGTGCACTAAGACTGTATTTATTAGTCTTTTGACATTTTTATCTGGCTCTTATGGAGAAGTTTTTGGAACTGAGACAACAACTGGTGCAGGTAAATTTCCTACATTGTGAAAGGATCTGGTATTTAGTTTATGGGAAGCAGGCCTGAGCAGATGTGAAAAGTTCAAATAAAGGAAGGCCAGATTAAATGCACTTCTGTGGCTGGAAAATCAAAACAGATGTTATTATTCAACCACAAAAAAATCTAGTCTCACTTAAGTAGCATTAGGTGTCTGATCAGTTACTTCTTTTTTGTTTCCTAGTTATAATTTCATAATAATTTTGTTATTTTATAGGCTGATAAAATGCTTTAAAATATTACCAGTGTACAGAATAATTTGGTCTCCTAGCTAAAAAGTAGAGGTAGAACAAAAGTAGCTCTTAGTAGATCAATAGAAATATGAGTAATCTGCTTTAGAAAGGGGAACCAAGAATGGAAGAGACAGATACTGGATTGGGGAATCAAAGTGAATAGACCCTCTTCTCTGAACCCCTCATGCATATTAGAGAAAATAACATTTTAAGATGGCTAAATTTTACAACTGTCTATAATCTTTTCAGGAGGCATGCTTCTGTGAGAAGGTTGATGTTGGCAGAGGATGACAGGTACTGGGGGTCCTCAGTAGCCCTTGACAACAAGCAAATGTTTGAAGACTGTGAATGCTGGCAAATAGTTTTACAAATTATTTACAACGAAAAGAAAATGCAGTCTATGTTCAGAAATGTGAACAGCAACGACAACATCTAAAATAGACAGACTAGAACAGGAGAACTGAAATGACTGTCTTTGTAATGGCCAGATTATGTAGACAGTGGAAAGAATCTTTTTCTGGAAAAGATGACATGGTTTGCAGTGACTTATTTGTTGGCTTGATATGTTTCTGGTATTGATACAGAGCTTTTCTGCTCTTGCTTGCTGGGGTCAGAGGTAAATGAAGAGTAGTTGATGCTGACTTGTTGGGGTTGGCAAGCGTGTCAAAATGTGTTGGCTGTTGGCCATTTCTTCCACGTTCAGAGGGAAATGGAGTCTAAGACATTAATATCTCAAGAAGGACAAAACGGAGGACAAAGCTGCAGATCACTTTTGTTGCAATTGTTTGAGCTGCAGCATGTTTGGGAGGATGTTGTGTAATAGCAGGATTTTCTCCTGTCTGCACTGTCATTCAATAATTGATTATTGCTTGCCTTCTCCTTATCCTCAGCATTGCGAGGTCTGATCTCCATTGACCTTCAGACTTACCTCTGGGCTACCCTCTACTTTTCAAGAAACGAAATTGCCCTGCACTGTTGATGCGTCTGAACCCCTCCATATGAGTTGTACATGTGAGATGGAGAATTGAAATGTCTGGGAGACACAAGATCTTGCCCCAACCCTCCTGCTTTCCTACAGCATTTCTGAGGAAAATTCACATAAACCTGCTCTGAGGAACTGGACTCACATGAAATGCAGAAATAAGAGTGTCATAGCGAAAGGACGGCTACCCTACCACTTAGCTAGGACTAGGAACTTCTCTCAGCAAACCTATAGGTCATATATTCTCTAGCTGCATGTCCCTAGAACTCATTTACGCTGTGCATATTAAGTTTACAGGGCATTAGAATTACCCCTTCTTTAATCTGAAGATTGCTGTAGCTAAATTGGGTTCTTCCTTGGTTCTCAAGTTGTGTGGTTAGTAGCTGTCAATGATAGCTGCTCTCAGAATCTAGGTCGTTTTAGGGGAAAAAAAAAAAAAAAACATGGTAGCTCCTCAGTCACACAGGTCTCTACTTTTCCCTTTGTTAAAAATTCAGTGATGCCCAGAGGCCACACCTTTTGGAAACGTGAGTGCTTAGCCATACTTCATACATTTTTTAACCAGTTTTCTCAGGAAGAGTGCAAAACTGAAAAAAACTACTGAAAATGTGATTAGGCATTAACTCTAAAGGCAAAGTCCTGGCTGGATTTCAGACAATGTTAGGCTCCTAAAAGCCAAAACCAATAGGCTTTTAAAGGTCTGAAGTTCCTATTAAAGTCTGTGGTCTAGCAACTTAATTCCAATTGAAATACAATGTAATTAAGACTTCCAAGACACTTGGGGTTTATTTCTAAGAATTGCTTAAATTACCTGTAGGCAACTTTCAGCATATTCAAGGGACTTTGATTTTGAAACCATGAAATCATGACAGCTGGCCATTTCTATCAAGGACCTTAGCATCAGAAAAGAATTCTGATCAGAAAAGAATTCCATCAGAAAAGAAATGCCTTTTGTGCATCAAGACATAGCTAATATGATTGCCTGTTCTTACTTGAAAAGGTCCTTCTTGTTCTCAAGGACACTGTTGTTTGGAGATTCCTATGAAGGTGGGAAAAACATGATGTGAGAAAAGGAGAAGGGACCCTTTGTTTTTGCCTTCTTTCCTAATGCTGGTGCTAACTATCTTACTGATGCAAAAGGGTTGCAGAGAACAAAATGTGCAAATAATTTAATAGGGAAAAGAATTGTAAGACAGCAATTCACCAGAGTAAGGACAATAGAGTACAAAATGTCATAAAAGATAATAGGCTTATATGAATTGGCATGTGTTAGTGATTATGCAATCATTCATTTCCCACAGATTTCTTTTTATAGGAAACTTTGGAAAGTCCCTAAAGAACTGACCGAGTCATTTAACCACAACAGGTTTCTTTTCAACGTGGCTAGGAGTGGGCGATAAATATTTTCACATATTTATGCACTGAAAGCTTGTTTTTTAAGTGCTGGAAGCGATGGTGCAGAAGACGACAGAGAATGGTGGCTCAGCCACATGCCGAATGGGTCCCCCTCCCACTACCTGCTGTGTGGGACCAGGTGTCAGAGATCCACATGGAAACAGGTTTGTGTGATAGGGAGCTTCAAGGTTTGGTCCATGTCTGACATGACAGGCACTTGGGAACCTGAGAAGAGGGATTTCTGATCCAGAGAGTGTTTCCAGCTCTGTACTGCATGCAAATCCCTCTGGCTTGCTATGAGCAGCTGAACTTTGGTCGCTGGTGAAAGTAGTCATTTGCTTCCTTGCTATCATAGACTATTGAAATACTTGTATTTCTGACAACGGTTTTCCTTTACCACTGGGCTAAGGAAAACAAGACCTTGATCTGCACTTCTGAATTTCCTATATTTTTTTCTTTTTTCTTTTCCTTTTTTTCATTTTTTTTTTTTTAAACAGGTTATTTTCCTTGCAGTCTGCAGAGCAGTTGCTCATAGCTGTGAAATGTCTCTACTTCAGCATGTGCTGCTGGATGACTTGCTCCTCCCTGGGCTGCCTTATCCCAGGGAGAACCAACAGCCTCATTATCCACATGTGCATATCATCTCAGTCTCTTCTGCTAGAGCGTCTCTGACCTGAGCAGCTGCTAGGGAGGTGTGGAGGCTGCTCATCACTTGCAGCTCATTTCCCTGCTCTGATCCACATCCTGGGGCTGCTCTGCTGATGTTGGCAGCGCTTGCCATGGGGATGGGAAATCTCAGCTGTATTCATCTACAGCTTCACCTCATGTCAGCATCATCCAAAAAATACTTTTAACATTATGCATTGCACAGGAGCTAGCAGCACACTTTGCTTTGTTCTGCTCAGCCCTGTGGAGCCAACACACCTAAGCCGCAGCGGAGGTGACAACCACCCCTCAAGGAGATGATGGGCAGGTTTATGGTGTTTCTTGGAGCTTGGAACACTAGCAGCATCAAAAAACAGCATACTGGCTCAGAGTAGGTAAAATGAGTTTAAGCATACCTGTCTCATAAGAGCCTCCAAGCATAAATTTTCTGGTATCATTCAGATTTTCAGATTTTCATGTTTGGTGTAAAGTGTTATTCTTGTTCCTGTATAAGTTGCAGTATGAAAGGAGAACAGGTGAAAGACTTTGTACTCCAAATCACTTTAAAAGACTGAAAAATAAAACCAGTTGTAGGATCTGGATCTTCTTTGTCTTTCAAATCCAGAATTCTGATGTCTGAGAGATGTCCTAAATCAAAACTATCCATCATGTCACAGACATCTCTGAATATCAAATATTTATTATTAATATCAAATATTTACTGTTAATAAAAAGAGAAAAAAAACAACAACAAAAGAAATCTGCCCATTGAATCTTGCAAGTGGTTAAAAATGGCCATTGAGAACATTTACAAATATTTGCCTTAGCTTAAGTAAGATGGGTGCAATTTCAGTTAGGCCATGATTTTTTTTTTTGCCTTTAACTACATTACTAAGTCAGTTATGAAAAACAATGTTTTCAGTTTTAAAATCCGTTGAGTCGCTTCTCAGTTTCAGCCCTCTCCTGTCGTATTCTGAACTGTAATGTAGATATCAGGATAGAAAAAAAAAAAAACAAAACAGAAGAATGAAGTGTTGTAATACAAAGAGAGTTTGATCAGCCCCTTCTCAAAGCAGCAATACTTTCATTAAATTTTTCCGCAATATTAAAACAGGAGCAAAACCATCTTGGCATCCTCTGGGCAGGGTCACCTGATCTCTGCTGGCCATCAACAATTGTTCAGTCAGGAGATTTGCATGAATGTTCTTCATCTACATTGTCTGAGCTAATTGTGGTTGCATAAAGTATGTTTAGGAAAAGTGGTCAGCTCCAGTTGGTTCAGGGCAGAGCTTCAAAAGGGGAAATTTCTTGATAGTCACATAATAAATTTTAAAAAGTTGCCATCAGTGGAAGTCATCCATGATGGTTCTCTCCTTGGTTTAGTTAAAAATAGCTCTTAATTTCAGGTCCTTTGGAATCTGTCACTGAGAAATGGTGCGGCCTTTTTTTCTATTTTATTTTTGCTGCTACCCCTTGTTTTCCCTTGAAGTTTTCCATGTTTTGTGTGCGTGTTTCTTGTCTCTCATTGGGAGTGTATTGACTCAGTGAGAGTCACAGTGCTCTGGGGTCTTCAGTAACCTTGTGGATTCAAACACTGACTGTGGTCTCCAGTTTTTACTCTTACTATTTTCTAACTTCAGTGTTTCATAACATGTCAGTCAATTTTACTTGGCACATGCCAACATGTGGAGAATATAGTTCATTCTACCAAGAAGGTTGATATTGCAAACTTTTATTTTAACCCAGGTTTAGGATGCCTGTGGCACAGGATACACATTTGTTGGACTGGAGGTAAGCGCTAGGCAAAACTGTCCGTAGAGCTGGATCCTGCCTCTTTGCTGCTGAGAGCGTATCTAGGCCAAAGCAAACTGCAATTCACGTTCAGAACATCCGAACTCAAGTGTCACTTCTGCAGGTTGTGTTGTGTCTTGGTTTAGTAAGCTGCCCCACAGGCATACAGGAGGGGGTACTTCCAAGTAATCCACTGGTGGAAGCCTCTCTCTCCCTCCTCTCTTGCATCACTGCACAGCAACTTCTGTTCATACCGTCACATGCCAGGATGCACAGTTTTAAAATATTTTGAAAATATTTCCTGAAATATTTTTTCAGTTAGAAAATAGAAATATAAGTTAAACTCTGAGTCCATTATATGCTGTATTAAACTGGATATGAACTCCAGTTAAGTTACTTCTGCAGCAGCACGCTGACTGAATCAGTGAGTGTGACTTGAAAGTGGTGTTAATTTAAGGCAGTGTTTTCTGAATAATGTTTATTAACTATATTTTAATGACTTGTCAGTTTTCTAAAGCACATGCCAAAGTATTTTAGAAATCACTATGTAAATGTAGTTTTAATTCTTTCCCCATATTCATGGACTGCTGCTTACTCATAAAAAAATAAAAATTAGAAGGTTTAGGTTTAGAGCAACTTATTGCTATTCTAATCTGCAGGTATTTCTCCTCTTAATACAGCCACTAATGTCTAATCTTAGCAACACAAGCCCAATCATTGTGCTTTTTCATTAGAGCTGCAATAGACTGTGTGCCAGAGACTTGAACTCTGGTGAGAAAGCTTTCATATGAAAATGTACGGTGTGCATTAAAGAACAAGTCTAAAAAGAATCTCTTAAGTTCATGCAGAAGTTACAGAGTTCACAATATCAACTCTGGTAGGAACAGCATGCCTTTGAACCTTTGGACAGTGTGGTAGTTATGATTGTCCATGAACAAGAAGTTTGCGTCATGAAAACTTTTCAAGCCTTTTAATTTGTTTGCATTTTTTGGAGAGAGAAAATAAAACATCAGGACTTTCCTTTTGTTTTTTTTTTTCTTCTTTTTTTTTTTTTTTCTCTACAAAATGTTATGGAGAAGGGTTACAGAAGCCATCTTCCCTGCTGGTTGTTGTCTTCAATGTGGGCAGCTTGGCACTGGGATTTGAATGTGAACCTCCTGCCAGCACCAGGCACATTGACCATCAGGCTGATGGTCAGGTGAGTCTGGATTGACTTTTTCTCTCTTCCTTCCTGCTATGCAAAAGCCTCATCCCAGGCTTAAAGGAAAGAAAAAAAATCTGCCCATGATGTTTTCTGAGAAACAGATACGTCTTTGTGAAAGATTGAATGCTGTTATAAGTTTTTGATAAATGGAGCTTTGCTGGGTCTTTTTTTCTGGAGATTGCAATGGTCGTGACTGGTTTGAGACCTCAGTGTTATGATTAGCCCTTATGTGACTTATTGTTCCTCTTCTTGAAGCATATAAAGGAGAGGTTTTGGTGCAGAGCTCAACGGTAAGAAACTGTCATTGATGTTTCTTTCCTTATGAGATTGAGTGTTGCTGTTGAGCAAAAGGTTGTTACTTGGAAATCCTCACCTAGAGGTGAGAAGTGACTCTGGGGAGCTATCTCCCAGGTGTGGCTGAGCCTAGAAGTCTCGATAACTGCCTTATCTTTGGGGTTTTGTTTTTACTTGAACTTTGATTTCCCATATTCCTGCATTGTTTCCATTGTCTCTCTATTTCTGCATCCCAGTAACCATACATACTGTTCCCAGCCTGCTCAGAGCAGATTCATCTCCCCATAGAACAACTTTCTCTACCTCTGTGTTTTTTTTCTTGGTCTTCATAGTCTCCTGTTCTTTTTTTTGTAATTTTTCATCTTACTCATTTCAATTATCCACTAGTTTTGATCCTTACCAAGACACTTGATCTCAGTTAGGGGCATTGAACTTATACTTTGAATTCAGTGGTCATCTGACCATGGACTTCAGAGTTAAGCTCTTCAGGACTGAAAGGGTGAACATAGGACAGAAGCAGCCTTGATTTAATATTGTGAACTTCATAAACCTAATGCTTCACTTTCAGTTTTTCTGCTAGGACCTATGGCCCATTGTGTAAAGAATTTAAGGTGTAGGGGACATTTAGAGAGATCACCTTTACTTTCCAGAGTAGACTTCAAAGAAAAGCTCACTTTTGCCATTGCTTTTATCTTCTATTTCTTTTGCTGGGTTTTCTTTCTTTGGGTTTTTATTTTTTCCTTTATTTTTTTTTCCTCGTCCACTATACTAATTTTTGCCCACTTTTAATTTCACTATTAACTTTAATTAGGCTCATGGGATGACCACCAGTGGGTTTTCCCCAAGCTTCCACAGCAATGCTTTCCATCAGCAGCAGACTTGCAAGGGAATTTTGTTAAGCTGCAGATAGGAGCCCGGTGTTGACGGATCTGGAGTGCTTCATTGCTAAATGTTTTTTTTATACCTGATGAAATTGCCAAGAAGCATTATATATTTAATTATTGTTAAGAAGGCAGGCTCAAGACTCCCTGATCAGCAGGGTACCAGAGCACAAATGAGGGAAGAGAGACTTGGTGCTAACCAGGGGAATGGTTCGTATCTTTAAAGTTAACCAAATGCTTGTGTATCTCAGGGAAGTAGGTCTGCACCTTCCAACTGCCTTTTCTGCAGAAAATACAGGGCAGGGTAAAAAAAAGAAAAAAAAAGATAAGAAAAAAGAAATTCCTGGATTAATTCTGGAGAGCACATATGAAGTTCACCACAAGGAAGGAAGACTGGCACACACCTTTTGGGCATTTTATGCATGGATTTTCTGGGCAGGTTCTTATAGTGTAAGCTTTTCCCATATCATACACGAAGTAGCATAAAATATGAGCTATTGGTGTGAATTACAATTTTTGTAGCCTTCGCTTTGTGATCATTTGCATATTCAGAGTCTGCCTTGGGTTTTTTTGGCTTTTTTTCCTTCTTCTTTTAAAACTACATTTACCTGAAGAAAGGCTTATTTTTGAGTGTACAAAATAAGCATTTTTTCTTTAGTTGACTATAACCCTACCAGAAGAATTAACACTTAGAACAGAAAACCTTCTTTGGGTCCTACGGGGCATTAGAACATCTCAGGTACTGGCTGCTGGTTTAATAAAAAGGCAGGATTTCCATTTACTTCAGGCAGTCTTAATGTATTGTTCTTGTAGTAAGACAGTCAGAATGAGTCAGGAGCCAAAGAATACACTTTATAGACACAAATAATCGTAAATTCAGAATGTCACCTTTAGGCAGAGGCATTTTTATTATTGTTAGTGGAGCTGCTGAGTAGGTTTGATGTTTTATTCTCTTGAGTACTAAATGTTCCAGAGTACCACAGCCCTATCTTTATCAGGCTTACAAGGAGGGAGCACAGCCAAACTTGCTTCCTATACTTCTCTATGATTGATAGCAGATGGCATGCTTTAAAATAAACCTATCCATTAGCAGTCCTCAGTGTTTTTACTCAAGGCATTTTACAACTGTCTCAACTAGAAAACGCATTCGCTCCATAAGCTAGTTTCAGTCTGCAACAGCTGTACAGGTGCAAATCTTTCATTAACTCTTAAACTTTGGTGAAATAAATACTGCACTGTATTTTTTTTTTAGTGAAGACATTGTTCTTCAGGAGAGTGGAGGATTATATTCTCCCCTTGCATGTGACAGAGGTTTATGTTAATAAAATAAATATTATTTTTTTTTTTCTCCTAATCCCCTGTAAATTTTTAGGATGTGATACTGCAGGAGATAAATCTGCCTGTTTGTAGGTTAATACTCTAAATGGTCGAATGGTGATACTGGAGGACCCATAACTTGGGGCTGGGATTCCTGAGTGATGGCAGTTAGCTCCTTTCCCCGTAGCCCAGTGTGGCATCACATGCTATAGCATAAGAGAGGGGAGTCTGCATGTGTGTCCCCCCTCTGCCTCACACTGCAGGTATTTTTCTCTCTATTTGATTGCAGAGATGCAGGCACATGGTCTTACATGCCTGCACACATACATATATCCAATCTAATTTTGAACTCATTGCTGGCAGGATGTTTCTTAAAATAATTGCTAAAATCTGTCCTACATTCCAGTTATTTTGCCTAGATTTCTATGTGATAGTTATAAAGGACATTAAAATTTACCTGTCAGTCCTTCCAATAGAATGAACTCCTAAGCACCTCCCCAAATATTAGTATGCTATCAGCTAAAGCTTAAAATCTTAGTAGCAAATCTTTAACATTAGCATTTAGCATTAATATTAGAAAAGATCTTAAAATATTAGAGCCAGATAAAACAGTATTAACAGAGGTATAGGAGTCATTAAGCAGCATAAGTATCACTAAATGGATGCTGAAACTTTAACATGCAAACCAGTGCAGATGATAGGAACTTCACAGAGACAAGAAGATATTTTAAAAGGAGGTTGGAGAGATGAAGGTTAGGGATTTGAAGCTGGTAAATAAAACAGCACAGCAGGAAAAGTTTCGTAGAATGTGCCACCTTGTTAGTGGCAATCTTGTCCTATGTTATTTTTCTTAAGGTAAAAAGATAAAACAAGAAGACAGGCAATATTCTGTCACAAATAAATAGAAATTGGGGCATCTTTTTATATAAATACAAAGAAGAGGAGGAAACATAAATGTGCACTCAGTCCAGGTAGGGCAAATGACTTAGCATGATGGACTACAGCTCTCATGCCCTTTTTATGACACCACAAACAAAGTTGAGGGAACTTCAGCTTGATACCATGGAGGTGGCGTTACTGCCAACCTGG
>JASSUY010023026.1:21563-34935 GCA_032466535.1 Forpus xanthops
CTGCTGTAGTGGGGCAGCTCCTGGGAAGGGCCTGGCTCTGAGGTGGCATTGGGGATGAGTCCCCATTGCAGCTCATGTCAGATCTTCCCTGTAAGCACCTGGAGGATTTGGTGCTAAATGAAATGGGGTGGGGGGAGGGAAATAAGGCCAGCTGTAAACATAAGAAGCTTAAGAGCATCAGTACTAGCTTCTAGCTAATCTTTCTTGATGGCTCCTGTAAGCAGGCAAGGCTAGCCACTCCTGTTAATTATTCAAAGCCCTACACCAGTTTCAGAGCTGAGTGGTATAAGAGGATGTGTAGTGTTGCCATTTCTCATCCTGGCTGTAGGAAAGGCATGAGAGGGAGGTTTCCTTTTCCATCACTGAGTGTTGCCCCATTTTTCATGTGGGAAATGTGAGCCTGGGAGGAGTCTGTAGCTGACCGCAGTCTAGGGCCACTCTGATGCTGTGAAACTCTACTTGTTTCTGAAGGGTCTGATGAACTGAATGCAGGACCGGCTTCTGCGAAGTCATGTTCTATCTTAAAACAATGAGCGTGATTACATTTTTAGGGAATCAGGATTGCATTATAGCATATAGATTAATAATCTAAAGGATACAGGGTTACATACATTAGTGCTTCATCATAGGAGGAAACAAAGGGAAAGTCATGCACCCTAAGATCCTCATAGTGATAAATATGTCCTCAGGCTGCCCAAACACCACAGTTTCAAGACTATGTGCATTTTCTTTATTTAATGTTGACATTAAGGTGCAGAATAGAAAAAGTGTGGCAGTGGAGTTTGGATATGTATTCTCTCTGTTGCTTGATGCCCCAAACAGGTTGTCAAAGAATTTCAGTACATCACACAGTATGATTTAAATACAAGAAAAATACAAAAATATTAACAAAAGAAAGATATATTCTAGTAGGGTCTCATGGATCTGATCAAGACAACCCTTGATAGTCCATTGGTATTTGGAATAAGTGTCTGTCTATGCCCAGCCTGTATACCTGCCGTTAAATGATCTTTTAGTTTCATTATAGCAAACAACATATATTTCGTAATAGCTTTTGGAATTGCTGGTAGTTTTTTTTTGTGCTAGATTGGCTTTTTTTTTGGTGTCTAGCTCATATCCACACAGTCAGGTCCTGTAGCTCAAAGGAGGAAGCCTAAAACACTTGTTAAATTGGCTACTCTGCAGCTTTTGGTCTGATTGTGTCATGGGGGAAGGTGTACTTAGTCTATTCCCAATGTGATTAGGAGCTTTCTGAGGAAACAGAAGTAGCTTTGCATAAAACAGCTTCCACAATATTCAGAATCTGATGTGTTGGACTGCCGTTGACTTCACTGTTGCTATTTCCAGGAGTTAAGGCACTCAGGTGCCTAAATATCTACAGACATTGGCCCTTGTGTTCCTCCTGAAAGGCAGGGACTCATTTTTTAATTTAAATGGAAGTCATGTTCACTTTCAAAGTTAAGCATATTCTTAAGCACTATGTGAGCTGGGGACCAAAGAACACAGTTTATAATGACACCACATGTTACTGCAAATTATGCAGGACTTTTGTAGTAGTGGTTTCATTTAGTGAAGAAATAAGAAAAATTCTTTTATTGTGCCTCCAAACTCTTTATTTATTAGTGACCTAGAAAGATGTGATGTTATTATTAAGAAACTAACAAATTTTGCTTGGACACAATCCAGCAGACTCGGAACTTGTGTTGCTCTTTAATGGCCTCTTTTTTTGAAATAAGGAATAAGTCCTAGTCCTATCCCTGAGCCGGTAAGTGTTGGAGGGTAGCCAAGGGGAACAAGGAAGGGGAGGGTAGAGAGGGGCTACACTTAATCCCCAGTAGATTTTGGCATTCTGTGAATTAAGATGGATTCTTGATGCTGGTCTCCATGTCATTCATAGCAGTATTGGCAGTAGTAAATTTGTGCCCCCCGCTTCCTCGCCAAAACTAAACTCAAATAAATCATATTTTAAGAAGCTAATTATACAGACAAATAACCAAAAAGTATTGAAAAAACTTTGTATGCCTAACATTAAATGAATTTACATTGGCAGAAAGGAACATGTATACTAAAAATACAGTAACATAACAAAACTGTAATCAATGGAATTTAAACAAAAATGCAATATCAATCATAGGAAATGATGTTCAGTCTTATTATGGATCTAACACTGTGCATCCATTGCACACAAACTTTCACATTTCAAATCTCTTCTGAATGAAATGTGCTGTTTTATCATTTTATTGTATTTTTTGGAAAACTTAAATCTCAGTATACATTCCCCCTCAGTTGTGCTACCAAAGGTGTGTATATATAAACTCCTTCATTGTTCCCTCTGCTTTAAGAGGAGAACAGCTCTAGGCTGAAAAATCAGGTACGACCTAAACAGGAGAATCATAGAATCATAGAATAGTTAGTGTTGGAAAGGACCTTAAGATCATCTAGTTCCAACCCTCTGCCATGGGAAGGGACACCTCCCACTAAACCACGCTACCCAAGTCTCTGTCCAACCCAGCCTTGAACACTGCCAGTGATGAAGCATTCACAACTTCCCTGGGAAATCTATTCCAGTGCCTCACCACCCTTACAGTAAAGGATTTCTTCCTCATATCCAATCTAAACTTTCCCTGTTTAAGTTTGGACCCGTTATCCCTTGTCCTATCACTACAGTCTCTCACGAAGAGTCCCTCCCCAGCATCCCATTACGAGAAGAGGGAAAAACAAATATACATTGGGAGTGTATTTTAAAAGTTTCCTGATGAATCAGCATCCTTGAGATTAAACATTCCTATATGAAAGTTGATATTTTAAAATTTAAGTCTTATGAAAGTTAAGAAGGAAATGGTGAGAAAAGAAACCTTAACTATTTTGAAGCATGACTTCCTGTATTATGTGGCAGTTGGCAAAACTTTCAGGATAAAGATATACGCCTCAAAATCCACACAGCATTGTGCATGCATTTGCCTAAAAGTTTCCTCCTGTTACTTACTAGTTTCATGTTCAAAATCTTCCACACCTTTGCAGTAGAGTTGCAGTATCTCTTAAACTTTGCTTTTAATCTCACAGACAGATGTTTTAGATCAGTCGCTCAAAACAGAGCAGTTTAGCAGTCAGAAAACACTGTCAGAAAAGATTTGTTGTAAGGAAGACGAAACCGTGAAATAAAATTGAACTTTTATCCTCATTTGGATGGGAACCGTGCTTGGCTGGGAATCCCAAGGGATTGAACACAGTGGCCTATCATGTGTTGAAAAAACAAACAGATGACAGTACTCTGCAATAATCAAGCAAGCAATGCTTCTGAGAAATAGTGTGATTACTATTGTTCAGTATTGCCTGATCTAAAAAAAAAATAATTATTGAAGAAAGAAAGGTGGCCTCGTGACTGGGGTGAGTGAAGATGGGACAGAGCTGTCGCCAATGGCCTTGAGTTGTGCCAGCTGTAGAGAACCCATGGTGTTCTTGTGGTAAAGGTGTGTCATACGCAAGTGTTAGCAGAGCAGCTGGACTTTATTTTCCAGCGTTGTTCAGAATCAGGAATGATTAACACGCTAGTGTTGGTGGGTGTTAGTTTTTCCGAACTGCAAGAGCTCTTTTAATGGAACATGTTCTTTTTATTTCTGAAAAGCCGATGCAAATAAGGCAATGTTGCTCTTGATAATACTCATGAATAAGCTTCAAACATCCAGCTGGCAAACCAGGACTGGCTGTTTAAGGCACCCAGGGGGTAAAACCCAAACCTCCCTGTCCAACTCAGCATCTTTCTGCCTCGCTATAGATATTTTACAACAGAAGTTTTAAAATGTATTTTTTTCCCAGAAGGCTTTATTTTGTTTTGTGTACCATGGTGGCCTCTTCATATGCTGTGCTGGAGTTCTGCTTGGCAGCGTCTTTTGGTCTAGCCATATTGCAACACCATATCGCAGCAACATATCTGCTTTGAAATGGCAAATGTTCCTATCAGGGAACATGCCTCTGCACCACTTCCACTCCTTTGTCTTGCTCATCTGTGCTTAGGCACACCACTTGCTTTTCCACTTGCCTTGTACTTTGTTTTGTGAGGTTTTGCAGAGTGGTGCCTTCGCCTGCTTGTCTCCTTCCGTTTCCTCCATGCTGGATGAGTTTGCATTGTGTAGTGTTTTCCTCTTCATTTATTGCAAACAAATCTGGTCTCTGCCATTTGTTTACTCTTATACTCTGTCTTTATGCCTTGGTATGCATTTTTAATTAGATGTGCTTCAGTTCTTTCACTGCTTGTTAACACTTTCTTATGGTAGAGTCTCTACCAGCCCTGCAAGCATTCTCTGTGTTTAGGAAATTAGGATTTGTTTCTTCTACCCATTATTATAATTTGATACAGAGACTCACTGCTTAGCTGGCCTGTCTGCTGGGTCCCTACACTTTCATTGTGGACTTTAAAGGTTGTTACCCTACGCATCTGAGATAATCCAAGTGCACTTGCTTACAAGTATTCTGCATACAGAGAAAATAGTGTTCTGGTTATGTGTCTGGGCTGTTTCCGGTCTTCAGCAGCTCCAGTTTGGATGCTTGACATGGAGAAGTCCTGGACAAAGCCCACAGTGTGTGCAGATCAACTGCCTGCATTGTGAAAAGTTCTGCACATGCAGAGCAGGTCCCAGAGATCAGGAATGCGCCGAGTTAGCTGTGAATGTGCTGGCCATCAGTCCCGTGAATGGAGAATGGATGTGTCTGGAGGAGAATACTGGAGTCCTAAACACATGACAGCTTTCAAAAAAAGCATCCTTCCTGAGTGCCAGTATTGTTTGAAGATGAAATTACTCTTTTTTCCTTTTTCTATTTTTTTTTCTTTAAATAGTGTGAGCCCTTTTGATTTTCCACTGTTTTCTTCTGCCTCTACATCTGACTCATGCCATAGGCAAAGGAATTCACCCTTTCTAGCTCAGTTCTATGCCATCAGCTTTCTGGAGATGATCTGGGAACTGGAGTGGGAAAACTTGACCCCACTCCACCCTTTTCTTCCAGTTTTCCCACCCTGCTGTAACACTTGCCTTGTACTTGCTCACCTGTGTTGCCAGAATGTGTATGTTCTCCAGGATTTCATACACTGTGAGGGACTGAAAGGCTCTTTCCGTCTCAGTCTTCCCTGACCCTGTACTCTGGCTGGGGGCATGAGGCAAGATTGCCAAAGGTCACTAACCACTTCAGCATGCATAGCAATCAAAATCTGCTGAAGCCAGTGCCTGGATTTGCTCCCTCTCCCTTGCCAGTGCTATATTTCACAGTGAGGAGCCAAGAAACCTTTATTTTTTTCCTTCCAAGAAGAAAGGGGGAAAAGAAAAAAAAGGAAAAAGTCTTCTCTCTACACTTACTCCCACCAGGAGGGCATTGTGTTTGGCCTCTGCTCCACTTTTTGTTATAAATTTGTATGGTGTGATGTTTGCTTTGGCTAGTGTGGTGGCAGGGTAGCAACCGGCATGCCAGCACCAAGCAGGCTCCTTCGCCATAGGGCGGGTCAGGGCAGGGTTCTCCCAGCACCCGGCATGTGGAGTGGAGTTGCTCGGTCTCTGGGAGACTTCAGGAGATGAAGCACCCTCCTCAAGGATTTGTGGTGCTGGAATGTTGAGGGCTGTGTTTTGCACTCAGATGGCAGTATTTCAGGGCATGCTGGCGGCAGGAGCAGAGTGCTCACACTGAGCCTGCGAAAAAGCATCACTCCATGGAGTAACTTCACATTGGCAGGGAGATGAAGTGTGCAGACTAATAGGTAATTTCCACTTTAATTTCTACTCTAAAATGACTCTTTGTTACTGTTCTCAGACTCGACGCCAACCGTCACTTATGCCACACACCAGATCTTTGTTTCCTTTCTGCCCTTCTCTTTGAGGAGAAGCCTTTAAAGCAAACAAACACAAAACTGTGAGAAACCGAGGGAAGATATGGACTGGCCCACTCATTAGTGCTGGAATGTAGAAACTATGAAGACATATTTTTATTACCAATGCTGGAAAGAACAATCACTGAGTGGGCTGGAATACAATTTATACTACTTTCAGTAGTTGAAAAAAAAAAAAAAAAAACTATAAAAATGGGTGTAACCCTGGGCTGTGGTACAACTGGCCTTTCAGCCCCCACTTGAGATTGTCCATCCCAAGGGGAAACTGTGGTTTGGAATAAGAACATGCATTTAATTTCACTCAGAGAACTTATTGGAGTTGGCACTTCAAGAAAGAGTCTAAACTATATTTTTTGTCATGATTAGTGGCCCCCTCACCACTACGTTTGATTATGTTGGAAGTGGAAAAGTTAAATTCTTATAAAATGATGATTTACAATCCATGATTATCCAGGTAGGGTGCATGGATTGCGCCAACTTGGTCATCGGACTCAAATCTTATCCTGGTTCATTGCTGTGAGAAAATAAAACTAAAATGTAAAAAAGCTGAAAATACAGCCTTTGATTGCTGAGGGAATTTTCTTAGTCATACATTATCTTTCTTAGTAGCTTCAGTTATTTTGTCTCCACTGAAACCCAAAGTAAGATATTGCCCTTTCCCCTTGATTTTGGACTTGCAGCAGCCAAAATTTATTTTTATCTCATGTTGTCTTTTCCCTTATGGTCATACAAATCCTTGGAATATAGGGGCAAGGGGAAGGGCTAATTTTAAAGCAAGTAAATTCCAGTGGGAGGTTTCTTCAGTTGCTCTGAGCAGGACTATCCTGGGTGCTGCTGTAGAGATGTGGCTACCTCCAGATAGCCAGGGGTAGGTGCCAAATGAGGAGCTTGAATATTTTCCCTGCAGGCACATAACTTTGACCACAGGACTGAAGTGCCTTGCGTTAATGCTCTGCTAAGCTACTTTGGAAGCACAAAGCTGTGTCTTAGGAAACACACGTTAAGGAAATGTATCCCCATATAATCAGTTGCCAAGTAAAACCTCTGTGTGCAAAGGGTTTGGTGGTAGACGAAGGGTGCTCATGAGAAATATCTTGGAGAAAATATGGGGCATCGGCCTTTCATTGCTTCTCCCAGCAATCTTTCGCTGTTTTAATTAATACTTGCTGTATCTTGATACATTTTTTTTGTTTTTTTTTGTTTTTTTTTTTTTGTTTGTTTGTTTGTTTTTTTTTCTTTTTTTCTTTTTCATTCTCCCTATTTCATTTTCCCTTTTTTCTCTGGCCAGGAAATAATCTAGAAAGAGTAAATTCACTTCTTTGTCAAATTTATCTAGTTTCTCCCCTCTGCCTTCATCTCTCCCCTGATACATCAACTTTTCCCAAACCTATGCTTAACTCTCATGAACAGTAGTAGATACTCAGTGGATTCCCAGGCTCAAAAAAAAAACAACAGGAATAAAACTGGAATGTGCTTTGTGAACAAACATGAGTGTGCCTGTGTGTGTGTAAAAGCTCTGGCTACAGGCTGCTCTGTATGCTTTACAAACAAACATTGAAGATAATCAGAGTATATGGTGTGTGTAACAGCTTCCTACCAATGCTGAACTTTTTCTCAGTGTGCTGGTGCTGAGCTAGTCAATGCAATTTGTGGTCAATGTTTGGAATCACATTCAGCTCCTGTTTGCTCTTCCTTTGAGTGCCATTTCAATGCTCATTACTGTAAGAAATTAAACATAGTAATCTTCTGTGGGACCTACTTTCTGTATCCAGCAAAACACATAAGCTTATCCCTGTATGATGTGTCAAGGGGCTGTAAATCAATCTTTAAATGCTGCTTTAAAGATGAGTTTAATATCCATTTAGGCTTTTCTGTATTTTGGGAATGGAGAAAATTTGTGAAAATAAAGTCATTTAGGTACAAGGTCCCAGGTTTGGAAAACTTGGCCGATAAAATACATGCAGTAAGGATACTTATGATTGTACAAGATAACAAAATTCACAAGCCGTTTGGATTAACCTCTCAAGTTACTGCAGGGGCATATATTCCTCACAGTCATGTCACCTAATGAAGCTGTATATGAATTTATGTTCCAGTTTCACAACCTAATAAACCTACACAGTTTAAAATGCCTGACAAGGGCTGTAGGGTTTGGAATATAAATTCTGTCTCCTCCTTCCATGAAGCACCATATGCATGCCTGACCCTCCTTGGAAAGAGCAGAATATGTCCCATTTCAGTCTGCAAATGAGCTACACGTCTGAATGCCAAAATAAGTAGAATAAATTATTTGCTTCAAATATGCGTTCTAATGGTCTCAATCTAGATATTCTTTTTCAAATGTTGAGTTAATTTGCAAATTCTCTGTATATAAAGTTTTTGTTCAAACTTTTGGTCTTCTTGTGATCTGGCTAGAAATTAGAGCACATCAAGCTTTGTACGTATTCAGAAAATGACATGTGAAAACAAGGACGGCTGCTAGCAGTGTCTTTGTTAAATTCCAGCTAGACAAAACTCCTTCCTTGCTGCTCAAGCACTGAGCTCACTGGTCTTATGACTATGTGTGCAGTCTGAATTGATTTCTGAGCCCAGCTAAGGGAAAGAGTTAAGCCTATTCTCCCTTTCTAGTTGGCAGAAAGTTTGCAGTTTAAAATTACATACTGACTCTGGTGTAGAGACACAAGAAATTATAGAGCAGACACTGTCCAGGACAACATATAATTTAAAATGTACTAAAGAATGTATACCACATGGCAAAGTAAGTGAAGTGCTTCTTCAAATATAAGTGTTTTGCATAGAAAGGCTGCAATTATCCACTCCTAGGGAAATGTTTGCATTCATTCTAAATCAATATTTACTATTCATCTCTTGTGTTCAACAAAACAAGGATTTAACATTTTTTTGTTTTAATGAGGTACTAAGACTACAATAATACTACAAAGTAATTGTCTTGATACAAAATATCACTAAATTGTGTTGCTATTTTGGGTGTAAACAGTTTTTAAAAGGAGGGGTATCCCTGTTTGTGAAATGTTACTGCAGTAACACACAATTCAAACTCAGCCAAGCAGGGAGACTCACCAGTTTCAAAGAAACGTTAAGCCATCACTCTGTTAAGGCCCTTAACTAGGATCATTCGGGTGAGTCCTCTGTCTCCCCCCTGAAAGTATCAACCGCTTTATAATGATTCCTCTTCAGCTGGTGTCTCAACAGCAACAACAATGCAATTTCTTCTGGTTTTAAGCTTGTTTCTATCCCCCATTCACTCCCTAGCCCCTTCCCAACCCCTCCCTCCAAGTGTCTTTCAGCTAGGCAGGAGGAGCCAAAAGCAGGTGGTAATTGGGCTGCACACTGTTTCAAACCTGTGTAGATGCAATGGAGTCACCTGAAGTTCCTCCTCCTGGGAAAATTTGGGGGGGGCGAGGGGGTGGTGGGATGTGGGTATTTCAGGATGATAGCAGAGCTCTGTCATTAGAAGGGACTAATCTACCTTTAAAAAAATTGTGGCACTTGGGGAGAGCATAGCAGAGGAAGAACTCATAAAGTCAGATAGGGGAGATGAGTCCTTGCTGCAGCAGGATCCTGGTGGAACAAGAGCATCTGAGAAATTTCAGACTCGTTGGGAGGAACGGTACTTTTAATTGCGCCTGTGCTGCTGCTATACTATGGTTAGAAGGATATCCTTGCACCAAGGATCCTTCTATTTGAATTTACCTGGCATGTCTTAAAAGGTATTTCTCAAACTTCTTAAACTTCAAAAAATAAAAACTAAACCACAATACAAACCCCAACAAGCATGGATTTTTTGGCACTGATGTGGCTCCATGTGAATAAAATCAGATAACTGGAAACACTTTAGTTGGAAAATCCTGTAAAATCCTTTTTTTTTTTTCAATCTTTATTTTATTCTTATGTGCTGCTCATCATGTTCCAGGCTCTGATCCACCCTTCCCAACAGTAACTGCTTCCATTTCTACTGCTAAAATCCATGGTACAGACGTAGGCTCATGAGTGAATTTCAATCTCATACTCAAGCAGATAGTCCTGTATTTTTTCCTGTGAGTCTGAAGTCATTCTTATTCTCCTGGAAAATCATGCACATAAATAGGGTGAATAGCCCTGAGAGAAAAGCAACCTCTTTCATTACCAAATGTTATAGCAACTGGTGTTTTAATTCTCCAGATATCACCCTTGGTATGCTGGGTGACAAAAGGCTGAATAGTGTCTAATCATTCAGCAGCAATCCAGGAAAAAGCAGAGGTTAAGAGCAAGTTCCTAAAGTCTGTAAAATTAATGGGACACTAGAAAGGGAACTGAAGTGTACCAGAAGGGACTTCTTGAGGGCCATTAAAAAAAACAGAAACTGATTATGAGCAGAGTTTTTACCCAAAGAACTGGAGGGGACCAGCAAAACCATTCTGCTGCACTCCAGCTAAATGTCCAGCTAAATGGAGACATTTTCTACACAACCCATAAAGGATAATGAGGATGGCTTTGGTAGCTTTTCAAGAAAGTTATTCTCGTCAGTGCTTACAAAAACATAATGCGAGCATGCTGTCTCAAAACATACAGACTATGGTGGCCATACATAGCAAAGGGAAAATGGTAAACCAATACTCTGCATTTCACCCCTGCAATATGCCCTATCTATTATGCATGAGAGAAATTGCATTGACCTAACAATATGATGCAAACAGAAGTGGCAACAAAGCTTGATGTTAGGCCTGCAAGTTTGGTATTTCACCTTACTGTGATGCAGGATGTGTGGAGAGTTGGCAATGTTGGGTGATGTATCTGCCCCTTCAGAATAAATGAGAAATAATGTTTTGACCTAAAGCTGGTTGAAATCAATCACCACAAGCAAAGTCTGGATTATAACCTAATAGTATTCTATTCAGTTTCTACAATGAGAAAGCAACCTGCTGAAAGTGCAAAACATGGCAGTGGGAATTGGGGTGTTTGTTCTCTTCCTGTCTCGGACCCTGATCCTCTGTACACTTTTGGGTGAGTCACAGCTTTGCTATGATAAATTTTCCCAAAGAGTACAATTTGTATATCTTACTGGGGTACTCTAAGAATTTTTTTTTTGTAAAAAAAAGTTTGAGATGCCAGTGGGATTGTATTTTAGAAGTTCAAGGTGTCATTGGTCACTTTAAAAACTAGGGAGCTGGCTCTGTTTTGCTTTTAGACTACAGAGTAGTTCTGTTGGAGAAAATATTGAATACCTTTCAAAATTATATTTAAGTTCTTTGTATTTCAGAGGAAATAAACCTTTTATCTTGAAAGAGGCATTCACAGGATGAATTAAAAGTAAGTCTAAACGTGGGAAGGCCAAATTGTGAAATGTTTGTGTCATTGCTCTGTGGTTCCAACTATCTTCAATTAATAGAAAAAAATGCAGGAAATTCAGGTGGAAGGAATGCACAGAAATTGAAGTCAAAGAAAAATATTCTTTGTGGCCTTGGCAAAGTGAGTTTTCTAAGCTGAAGTAGCTTTTAAGCAATTAGTATCTGCTGTGTACAATTAAAGAGTGACACGCAGCCCCAGATGGAGGGCTCTGAGTTAGTGACTATTCAGATTTTGGTCTTTATCAAGAGTATGCTCTGTTCTGGGCTTCACCTGGCCTAAGAGACATCCCTCCCTCTGTCTCGCACTGTGCAATCAACCCTGGGTAATTGGTGGGAAAAACAGTGAGGCAATTCCACTGTCAGGTCCAAAGTTTTCTGAAGTCAACAGAAAGTTTATTACTGAGAAGTAGACCTCTGAATTGATGTATTGCCCCCGTTTTCCAGACTGAAGTTACTCAAAGAAAATCCACTTTTGAGCTGTAAATTGCATAACATACAATAATCTCTGTTGGGATATATGGCTTGGGAGCCTTAACATCTAAAATTACATGTAGAAAATCAGCTCTTAAAGGGAGAATTTTGTCAACAGGCTTTTGTATTCTTTTAAAAAAATGCAACTAGGTTTTCCTTAGAACTGATAGCAGGTATCAGACCTAACCATAGAGTCTTAATTCTCTGAAGTAATGTAGTTTTAGAAGTGAAACTACAGTTTGTGAAATTCAAAGAATAAGAATTAGAACCAATTGACAAACAGTTTCTGACTACTCTGTATCTAAAAATGGGCCAACCTCATTTAGTCTGTTTTAAAAATGTGTATTCATACTGCTTGTATGCCAAGTTCAGCATGATGGAAATGAAGATGGTTGAGGTATAAACCCTTGGAAAACAGGATTTATAATGGAAACAGTAATTGACTCTTAACTACTGTATCAAAAAATACAATACTATAATACAAAGCCTAACTCGTGGGATCCCAGCTCCACTTCTAACCTCAGGTTGGCAGACAAACACCTCACCACAAAGCTAACTAATGTTTATAGGTTTGGGTTTTTATTTTCTTTTTTCTTGCAAAAGGAACATAGCAAATGAAAAGAAATTATAGAAGCAAAGCAAAGCTGGCCAACAGTTCAAAAGTTGTCTCTTGTAAGTTTTTGTGGTTTTTCCAATCACTGGTTCTCTCTTAACTTGTAAGACTAAGAGGAGATGACTAGGATGACATTCTCTGGGTGTTGGTTCTATTTTGGCTGTTTATTTTATTCAACTTTATTTATGAAGTTTAAATTATAACCAAGACTTCATCTCAGCTTTACAAATACTTGTCTGTTGCTCCAAAGGTCAGATATGTGAATGGAGAAGACAAAAAAGACTAATAACTTTACAGATGCTGACTTTCCCTTCACTACATGACTGTAACAGAGAAGAGGGGCAAAATGGTCTTAAATGGAGCAAAGGAAATCTTCAGTTGATCTCATTAAAAATGCTTAAAAAAGACTGCCTAGTTTGAATTGGGGTGTTACTTTTGCCGCCAGTTACAGTTGTCATGACATTTTGTAATTTTGGTTAAATGGAAAGTACCAGTCTGATTTGAAATTCTCATTAAAAGCTGTGAAAAGCGAAGATCAAGAAGTCCACTGGGGAAGAAGTAGCACTTGGCCATAGACAACAGACCCATGCATGGACATGTGAAACAAAACTGAATACTATGAGATCTGCATCCTGTGAGATCTGCTTGAGGTATTTTAAAAATTCTTACTTCTCTATGCATTGGCAATTTATCAGTTCCATATTTTTGGAGGTACTGAAGAGAAGGTGAAGGCACAGTGGAACATTTTCTGTTCGTAAATAAATTTAGTTCAGCTACACATTAAAAGAAGAATTGTAATCACTTTGCTTTTCTTTAGGTATTGAAGATGATATGTAGTCTTAAGCTTAGATCTCAGCAAAGATGCACCTTCACGTCTGTGGGCATCACTTGTTGAACTCAGCTCACAGTAGTAACTGTAACAGTAGTTGTGACCATATGTCGTGGTTTGAGACTGTCAAACCCATGCAGCCGCTCTCTCACTCACTCCTCTCTCTTTCTTCCTCAGTCTGAGGGGATGGGGAGGAGAATCGAAAGAATGCAACTCCCACAGGTTGAGATAAGAACAGT
>JASSUY010023031.1:0-13719 GCA_032466535.1 Forpus xanthops
TTGTTTGTTTTTTTTTTTTTTTGTTTTTTTTTTTTTTTTTTTTTTTTTTTTTTTTTTGTTTTTTTTTTGTTTGTTTGGGTTTTTTTTTGTTTGTTTGTTTTTTTTAAAAAAAAAAAAGGCTGGACATTGTCTGAATAGAAAACCTTTCCCTTTTTCCAGCATTTGAAAAGGCAACCTGCAACACTGACGTACAGAACAAAGTCAGGACAAATGTCATGTCTGCACCAGGTCAGAAAGAACTTCCAACTCAGATTTCCCAATTTGGTCTTTTCTCCTGCTTTCAAAGCACTTAGTCATAGAATCTATACCAGCCACAGCACAGCAGTAGTACTGAACATTGTGACAGATAACATAGCCCACAAAGGCTCACAGACTGGATGCTGCCAAAATACCTGCTGCTGTACCGAAGCTGATTTGTGTGGATGTTTTTTTTGTTTTGTTTTGTTTGGGGTTTTTTTGTTTTATTTTGGAGGGGTTTTGTTTTTTTTTTTTAACAAGCTCATCTTAAATTATTCTTTACACAAAGTTCAGATAATATAAGGAAAACAGTAAAACTGTACTATCCCCTCAGTACCTAACAAAGAGTTACTTCATTTGCCTCATATCCTTCTAAACTAAGTTGTAATAGTATGCATTTCTTTTCAGCCTGTCTTCTTTACAGCTTCCTGGTTTTTTTCTAGAAAAATGAACTGGACATTTGTTTCTCCAAGATAAAAAAAGACTGCTGAAAATATTGTTCTAGTAGAGGCCATCTTACAGAAAAAGGAAGTGTTCATGAGACAATATCCTCAGCAAAAGGCATGCTTTTATAGTAAAGCAAACCTGACAGTAGCCCAAAACTACTCAAACAAATGCAAACAGATGCCTGTATGTACAGCAAAAGTAGCACATAATGGAACCTGGCAGTGCTGCTGTGTCCTAACTGCATGCTCCCTTGTTTTATATGCAAGCTTATGCTTCTCTTACTTTTTAATGTTACTACATTGCCATTTTAAGCAAGATCTGTAAAAATTGCTAAAAAAAAAAAAAAAAAAAATCACAATTTCATCAATTTTTTTTAGAAATATTTGACTATAAATTTATTGCACCAAACATTGAAATCAATTGCAATGCCCCAGTCTTGGCAATTATTTGACAAGAAAATCAACAGTCTCTATATGATAATCAAATAGGTCTCTTAAATCTGAGGCAGTTTCTAAAAAGCAGACTGTGGAACATGAACCAGATTAGCTACTTGAGCTAGCACAACCTCAGATCATGCAAGAGTTGCTTACTGGAACATAAAGCACCTGAATCCACTTCTTGTGCCACAGACTGTTCATACATTTCCACGCTGCAATGCAAAACAGTGACCTGCCACAGCAGCATGAACTTCATTCAAACAGAACATCATGGCAAGTCTGTTTCTGTCAAATAATTCACAGGAGATGGTAGATCTCTTGTTGACATAATTAAACAGAATTTAAGGAATCAAAGTTAGATCATCCTTCTGTCCTCAGAGCAGTCTACTACAGGGAGGAAAGGAGAGCATCCACCAGGCACTGAAGGCAGTGCTAGGACAAGAAGGAAATAATACAAATCATTTAGTCACTGCAGGCAACTCCTTAAAATTATATTTCTCCATAGATTTCAGTATCTATGGTAGGGTGAGTATTGGCATGGTTAATACCAAGAGATGACCCTAGAAAAGTCAAATTTTGAGGCAATAACTATTATAGCATGCAGAACACAATTATTTTTTCCTCATCGCAAGACAGAATCCAGGAAAAAAAAAAAAACTACATTCAAGTCATTGTTGAAAATGAGTTATCCAACAATATGCCGTGGCTGAGTGAGACAAACAGAGGCATTAGCGAACAAAACCAGTTTATTCATTATGTCAGCAGGGTAATTTTAATTAACATCAAAAGCCAAGCACATCTGGTGAGAGTCCTAACTGAAAGGTCTTCAAGTTGGGACAGCTACTCAACAAATCAGTACACAGACCCCCACTTTAGCTGTTTGCAAGAAAAAAAATAATCATTACTTTTGGTACTAAAAGGAAAAATCCCAAATGAATAAACCTTGAAAAGTAAACTTTTGCCTCATCTTGGTTAAATGTTAAGCATTTAAAACAAACTTTTGCCTACAGAAATTATGGAGAGTTTGACATATCCCAGATCATTAATGACAATCTAAACTTAGAAAGCCATCTAGTGAAGCAACACAAAACACATTGCGGGTGGCATTTCCCATACTAGAGCATACCATTCCTTTGTCACGGAACCACGGCTAGAAGAGGGAATACAAATTCTCTAGAGGCATTCCTGACTTTAGTGTCCTCTTCCTTGTACTTGGACAGGGGACCAAAAGGCAATCACAATCACTAGCTACCAGCTAAGAGGTGAACTGTTTTGTTTAGAGTACAAAAGAGAACTCTGAGAACAAAATCCCACAGCCGAGTCCCCTAGGGTTATCCACACTTGTTCAGGACCTGCTTGTTTGGAAGCATGTCATGGAGTCCATCTTCAGTAAGGATGCAAGAGAAAAACAAACCCGTAGATTCTAAATTTAAAGTTCTGGGACTCCTTTTTCTCTCGCAATACAAGACACGGAATTCTTTCTGTGGAAAAACATATTCTCGCTGACTTTTACTGTCCAAGCTCAAACTGCAAGATACCAAGAGTCCTGACACTCACCCCACTGTCACCAGCAGCTCAGGCACCTGAGCAGCAATGCACACCCTGCCACTGCAGGACCCCTATGTACCAAATGCAGGCAGTCAGACTGCCTAATCTACCTCTCCTTTGTCATGGTGCAGCTCCAGAGAGAGAAACAGGTCACAGAATGTTAACACTGCAGTCAGAAGCATCTCTCCAACATGAATGCTTACTGAACAAAGCACAATTGGATGTTGTGGTCTCCAACTACTGCTTCACACTGCAGCCACCTCAATCACAGATAAACTCTTACAGGTAACCAAGCACATGTTTCAAATCTGAAGTTTCAACCTTTGTGAAACAAGGAGGTCTGGATCCTCTGTTACTGGATTGCATTTTGAAAATGCTTTATTAATTCCTATTCACAAGATTAATCTATCAGAAGTATGGACCTGTGAGATCAAACATTTAATTTGCAATAAAGAAAAGCAGTATAACTCACCTACTTTGCAAAGCATCTTTTCCAAGAGAGATGTTACATTGTAGCACTAATTTATCTAACTACATGTTTTTGCAACACTGCTTAGATTTTAGGTTTTAAAAGTTTCTTTATCACCTCTAACAAAACAGCTGAACTTCTGCCTTTCCATTACATCAACTTGGTTTTCCTGCTGACTTATAAAATAAATAGTCACGGAAAACCAAGTCCAACAGCACATTTAAAACAAGAAAACCCTCTGAAAGCGTCTTAAAAAAATAATAAATTAAAAACAAGTCCCCAAACATTAAATTCAAAGCTAAACTTCATCTAATTATGTGTGCCTGAGTGTGACACTGAAAAAAAAAAAATTACCTGTCAGGCTCCCCAGCAAACATTATTTTCCCTTTCCAAATATATATTTAAAGCAAGACAAGAACAATTAACAGCGTTCCCAAAGGTAGATAAAAGTATAGAATTTTGGCTAGATGACTGTCAGCTAAGGGTCCACTACAGCTGATCATATTCATAATCCTTGTCTTCAGAAGTCTTTGCAAGGCTATCAGAATTACTCTGAATCAGAATTTTTTATATTCTTCATCTGTTTGTAGGGCACTCAGAACAAATCATACTGAAAAAATTAATTTAAAGAAATGCAAATAAAATATAATACATAATCAAAGTCACACAAAATCAGCAGCTCCAGAAAGTTTCATGAGATTTTTGTTTGTTTTCTAAGTTGACTTGTGCCCCTCTTTTTTGTCTTTTGACTGATTTTTGTCTGATGAATAATTCAACATTTTTCTGCTTTAAAGTCTGGCAAAATTTGAAAAGGATGCTTTCTTAATCCTGGGAATGTAACAAATCTCAAACCAGGATTTCTCCTAGCTTTGACAAAGTATCTTTTACAACATACATTCCTTTACTGCCTTCTCAGTGCTGAATCTCAGTAAAACCTTAAAGTCTCTTAATTATCAACCATTTAATGCTCCACTTCCAGTAAGTTGACAATAGGCTTACAAAAAATTTCTTTTACCCTAGTTATTTGATTTTATGTGGTCCATGCTCTTGCAGTGGCATAATTTTACTGATTCTCCACTGCCATAAAGTCTTTCAGTAGCAGATAAAAATCAAAATGCCAAACGTAAAACACAAATAACAAGCAGAACCTGCTGTCATCTCTAATAAAAATGAGTTTTGCCTAAGATTACAATCTACTATCCAGGTGATGTCAGGGCTGAGAGACAGTGATGGCAACATCTGTAAAAAGATCATCCCATGACTGGAAAAGTCTTCATTAAAGGAACAGTTGACAGAAAACTATATAAACCCTATCCTCTGCAGTATGAGAGGATGTAAGAATCACTGCCAACACTACACCTCCCCTGCCAACAAGACTGTGATGTCAGCTAGAGGAGTCGTAGACTGCACATGCACACATTTTCTCCACAATTTTCACATTAGCATCACATCACATCCTCATTTTTGACACGTGCCTACGCCATTAAGCCACATACATTTGCAAAAACAACTTTTTCCTCAAGGCAAAAACACTGAAATTTCTGCTTAAATATAAACAGTAGAATGAATAAAATGACAAACACAACTAGGAAAATGTAGTGCCAAAACCAAATGTGAAATACAAAAAAAACCTTTTGTGAAGAACTCCCACACTAAATTCTGCTCTTATAAGCTCAGAAATATTGACCTTTTACTGCATTCCCCACAAAGCTGTACAGTGATGACCCTGCAGAGCAGACTGTACACATGTACTGATGCAAAGCCTGATTTGTTCCAGTCCTTGGATATCTAATGCAGGTGAGTGAAGGCACTGACAAGAGGATTCTTGCCAATGTAACTTCCTGGGAGGCTCTAAAAGCAATCACAAAGAATGCATGTTAAGATTAGAAAAGCTCCTTACATCTATACTATCCAATTAAGCAGACAACCTAGACCCTCTCTCAAGTGGTAATTACTTTTATTCCTGAAGCTTTTGAAAATACCATATTTTGAGAAGATTCTGAAAATAACATTTGCATTTCCACCTTCATGTGTACAAAGCTGCTTAGGCAAAAAAATGAAACAAACCAGTTTGGCTTTGTTCTTTTTTCTTTCTTCTTTTGTTTAACAAAAAGAGACTCCAAATCCACATCTCCAAAATTATTAATCAGTTAAGCGACCTTTGAAAATAGGCCTCAAAATCTTACAAACTTCAGTTGGGCAAGGTGCCTTCTTACATCTGTGGAGTCTGCTCCTATGAAAACTTCCACGCTACTTCCAAAGGTAGGTTGAGTGTTGCTGTAGTTTACACAAACTATAGTTACCATTTATAAACAAACCCAGAAAGCATATTAAAAAGCAATCCACTGTCCTCTCCAGGGATTTTAAACTCCTGCAGCTGACAGAATGGTCAAGAACCACCAATGACTGCACTAGGATGCTGTCATTGGTTAAAGTCTGAGCCACCCTATGGAAACACAAGCTTTGTGGCCATTGAGAACGAAAGCACTGCAAAAGGATGTAAGTTTAGATAGGATCTGAGGAAGTTCTTTACTGTAAGGGTGCTGAGGCACTGGAATGGATTGCCCAGGGAAGTTGTGAATGCTCCATCACTGGCCGTATTCAAGGCCAGGTTGGACATAGCCTTGGGTGACATGGTTTAGTGGGAGGTGTCCCTGCCCATGGCAGGGGTGTTGGAACTAGATGATCTTAAGGTCCTTTCCAACCCTAACTATTCTATGAGTCTATGATTCTATGATACTATGATTTCCATGGAGTAAAAGTTTAGTGCTTATTCCTGTACACTGCTTCAATACACTGAAGTTTTTCATGGAAAAGAACAGACACTAATCAGTTTTTACTGCATATGTCCTGCACTATAAACACCACTATGGAAACTTCTGAGTTTCATGCTAGTGCCTCAATCTTTAACGTGCTATTTCACATCAGCTACCAGAAAGTGGGAAAACCTATGTGTCTAGTTTCACATACCACAACTGAAGGCACAGACAGATTACGTGATTTCCTAAGAGTCACCCTCTACAACACAACAGGAACTGCACTGCTGTTTCCTTCAACCTAGGTCAGCTTCCCAATTACCCATGCTTCCTTCTTCTCTGATACTCCTGTATTTAGGTACTGCACAGTGAAGGTGAAGCCTAAGAAAACACATCAATCAAGAAGTTCTGATCACTTCATTAAAAAAAAAAAAACAAACCACACAGAATGTAAGACTCACAGTTCAAAACCAATTTTTTATTTTGGAAACACAATAGTTTAATGCAACCTTTAAGAATTTCTTGATAGAAGGCCATTACTTCATTTTGTGATGCTCACACCATCACTCACTAACAAATCATTGAAAAATAGGAATGTAGAACATTTAAAAACACCAACAGAAGACTAGGAAAATTGATCACAGGTAGGAAAACAAAAGGATTACTTGTGGTACAGGCAAAACCTCAAATCTACTATGGAAATGTCCTTTTATTCACAAACCTGAAAGATTTTCAGAATATTGAACCCAAAAAGGATTAGGGACTGACTGATATTAAATGAACAAAAAGGAGCATTCTGATCAACAAAATAGCAAGGGCCAGCAGATGTTACATAGGGTATGGGCACACAAATGAGTTACTGCAGGAAAAGTTGCATATGTACATGCAGTTCTGCCACTGCTGTGCTTACACTGTAACTACCTATCTGCATGCTGCTAGCCATGAGAAAGTGCAAGACAGTGAACTCCTCTTTCACATCTCCCCTTATACATCTGAGTAATTATTTCGGTTCAAACATAATACATTCTGTTCAGTTCTCTAGGCAAGCCTTTATCTGTCTTCAGTCACATCTGCCTTAAAAAGTCATAGGTAGGGTATACAGCAGGACCGTGCAATGTTCCCAAGTTTTACATTCCTGAGAAATTCATACAACAGTCACAGACATCAGTATTCACACAAGGTCTGGACTTAGACTTAATCAATGTAGAAAAAAAAAAAAATTAAATAATCCAACCTCAAACAAATCCTCCACCTCCAGCCCACATCACACCCACCCATCTCTCTAAAATGAAGGGAGTGAATGCCACAAGTCTTTATGTTGAAATTCAGCCCACATGACATTTCCTTTGGATTTAATTGCTTCCATACAATTTGTATCTGCTAGTCACGCCAGGCCCCAGAGCACTAAATATGCTGTTACAAAGAGGCTCTTGTCCTGTAAATAACCTCCTTAATCAAAGAGACAGAATTATGGGTAAAACAATTTTCAACTTCACCCAAAGCATCCAAACAGAAAACAAATCAAAGCCAAACCACCAACTCTTCAAACATGATGTGAAGGATTGAACAGTAAGTTGAAAGGACTTAGCAGATTCAAACCTCTTCGAAGTTGTGTTTCACTGGCTTGGGTAGCAGACAGCTCTGCACACTGCCATTTACCATTTACAGGATAAAGATGGGCTGTAAGACTTCTACATGTTTACCATCTCTTAAATGTTGACTACAGTACCTCATAAAAACTGCAAAAATAAACCTACTCTTTCTTTGAGAAACCGAAACCATTATCAAAGACTCTTTCATATAGTTCCAGTAAAACCATTTGGTTTTCATGAAAACTTTATTAATACCTGTACCTACTGTATACTCAGCTTTCTAAAAAATAAGCTAATCAATATAATTTTCTAATGATTAATGCATAAAGCAATTTTATTTTCAGCTCATATCATGAGATGGATGCATGGCAGTTGTCATCCATAAATACGCAAATACTCATGCACTTTGGGTTTAACACTAACACCACACTATTAATTCAAGATAAATTTCATTAAACCAATGCAATTCTGAATGCACATTATTCATTCATTAGCTTAGACATGTACATCAGTCCAATATAGCAAACGTTATATCAACACAACAGTGTGTATAGCAGAGTTGTCATCAATTTCCTTATATCACTTAGAAGCACATACACCTAAATTCAGTGCAGCTTTTGTGTGAAGAAAACCCTTTACAGTAAGTTTCTTAAATGTTTCCTCAAAGGAAATTCTTGGTAACACTTCTAGACAGAGAGTAGCCTTCCTTAAAGCTTTCTTCACTGACACTTTACAGCTAAATCAAAAATGCAGCATGCATCCTAACTCAGAAAACCTGACAAGAGAGAGATTTAGATCACATCTGAAAATTAAATGTGTCCTTGAATGATACTGCAGATCTGCTTTTGTTCTCAGATTAAGCACTACATTTAAAGCACCACATTAGCCACCTAATTTTATTAAGCATCACAGGTGACATGATTTTAGATTCTGAGAAAATAGTCTATTGATCATGAAACAACACTATCTTGAACAAGAAAATGAGTAACATCTACTTTTCATCAGAAATTGTTATTGTTTCTACTACAAAACACAGAGGGGAAAAATGTAGCTCATAGCTTGGTAGTTTTTTAAGCTTTTAAGAGGGACTCTAATGTCAACATAGAAATTAGCTTACTTTTTCTCTTCAGGGAAAGTGGCTTAACAAATTTGTATGAAATTAAGTTATTCGCCTATCCAGGTCAAAAATTATTACAGTGAATCAGTCCAATTTTAGTCTGTTCTAAATATCTGTAATTGTTAATGGGAAGAAAAAACTTTAATTTCACCAAAGTTAAACACATTAATAACTTTTTTCACCTCTTTTTCATTATAAGCTTAAGCCTGGTAGATCCTACTGCTAGTACTTGAAGCAGATTTCATTAAATCATGTGTTTACGGCCATTATCAATGAACACAATCCGTCACTCTAGCTGCAGATCTGTAGAGTCAGTTTACAGTACAGTAACTTAAACCATCATGTTTTGTTCTTTTCACCAGCTTCCGTTGGTCAACACCTGAAATAGATCCCTACCAGGCAATAAAACATGACCTAGCTCTCAATAGGACCATCCAAAGACCCTATAAATAGTTTTTACCTTATCACTGGATTTCTTCTATAAGGCCATTGTTTACACTTACGTGCCTTTAACAACAAATGCAGCTACGTCTAAAAAAAAACTGTATTAATCCAAAACAGACTTTCAAGCTCATGAACCAAAATGTGGATCACTAATAAAAATTTCTGACACTGATTTTTAAAAATCAGCGTATTTAGTACAAAGCTCTCTCTACAAATTACTAGGCCACTTGGTGTCTCACCATTTAATTGGAAAGCATTACATTTTAGAATGTCAGCATGTGAGCCCCACCTTAGAGCACAAGCATCACATCCGTGAGCAACTGTGGTAATTTTTGAGCAATACTGTAGAGGTGTCAAACATGGTTAGCTTTTCCTACGTTTTTATCAGAACCTAACAGAGTAACTGCCTTATGCATTGTCCATCTCCTCCCTGATTTCTAGTTGAGTAACATTTCTGAGGTAGAAAAGTATCTTGACTATGAATACTGTGCAGCACCATGCATAACATCAATATAAAATAATAATAACAATCTCTACAGAATTAACAGAAAAAGCTTTCAGGGAAAGGCTGTATTTGGAAGTCATTTGAGCACTTGAACTATCTTCATATTGTTTGATCATTGTCAGTAAAAAAGTATTTTCATGATATTTACATTACTTTTTATGTTGTCCTGCTGAACACAGTCAGTAATACAAAATTGATCATGTTTTTAAATCAAGCTTCTCCATCAACAGAAACCAGTAGGAAAAAAAAATGGAACATGTTGAGCAAATCAAATATTGAAAGTAACTAGCTTTCTTTCCCCTTGAGCAGAATTTACTGGCAAATATGTCCTGGTATGACAAATGTTCACTGTAACATTTTAAAAAACTGCAGTGTGATAAACGTAACAGCACCAATGGTTTCACAAATCTCTCCAGTACAAACGCTGCCCTACTCTCTATATTCTGTTTACCTTCTGGAATGAAATCAGAGTCTGACCAAGAAGTACTGTACACACACTGGGAAAACATTAAAACCTTAGTCTTCATTTGAAATAGGAGTCTCTGCCACCTGAAAACAAAATCAGTGGAAAGTAATACTTGAAAAATTCTTTCTACAGAATATGTGTACACAGCTCAGCATGTGGATCGACAGGCAAGTGATACTCCCACTTATCGACACAAGAGCTATGCAAGGCAGTTTGACTGTCTTTCCAGAAACAATTTTTATCAGAAATACATCACACTTAAATTTTTTTCCACACATGCACACACAGAAAAATGCTTTAGATAACATAGCTGTAAGTGCGTGTGTTCATTAGTCTGTTTTCCACCCCCCACTTCTGCATTTGGTATTTAATTACAGGGTGGAGTGGTCCCCAGGCTACTTATGTTTCTTCCAGTCACAGCCAGAAAATTTCTGCAGGAGCTGACATGCAGGAGTATGACTGCTTCAAGTTATAGCTGGTTCCCTGTCAGTAAGGTTAGCTCACTCTTCACTGAAACTCCCAGCACTGCTTTTGTATAATTCTTCAAAGTATGCTTAAATAGAATAAATTGCATTCTGAACTTCAACAGGACCTAATTTAGCTATTTACTCTTAATTTGCTTGTCAATTTTCTTTTGCTAATGACTATAAACAAATCTTTATGGATAATTAACCTGGAAGAAATGGCAAATTTTCTTTTCCCTTGAATGTAGGAAAATGTAACCTTGTATGCCTGGTTTGACCAGCTGTGATTTTCAAGGACATCATCTGACTTGAAAACTATGTGCAATAATTCACAGGGTTAAATGCTGCTTTCCACAAACACTCTTAAATTTCTGCAGAAAATTCTAGTTTCACCTGAAAAATATTAGACCACTCATAAAATATTATAGCTCGTATGTGATCATTTTACGGTTAAATATTACTCCCATAAGTACTGGAGTATAAAGAAATACATTATCCAAATTAATTTTTATAGAAATGTGAAAAGTTATGTTGGATAAATGTGGGCAAACAAAGACAAATTACATACCCAATTAGACTTTTACATTAAAACAGAATTATGATGATCAGACTTACTGTTTTCAGGATTTGGAAAAAAACTACAGATGTTTAGGGGGTTTACCTAAGCAACAAGAATCCATCAACTTGGAAAACTGTCTCTTTATAAGACGTGTGACAGAAAGGTGAAACCACATGAGCTTATTTTGATTATTAGTCAAGAAAAAGAGAGAAGACAGACTATGTTATGTAGTTTTTAGCCAGAGGTATCTGAAAACACCTGCTGGCCAAGCCCTAGCAAGAATTTATATGAAACGTTTATTTACAAATGACCTTTTACAGTGCTCCTGTCAGTCAGCCACTTCTCTGCCCTGTTCTACTGAGAAAAATACATGTAAAGTGCAGAGCAACATAATCCCCTCATTCAGGTGATATACCTGATGACAAACCTTTTTTAATAAAAAACTTCTAAGTTTGGATGCTGGTACATGTTAATTCAATATTATACATTATATACAGTAATATACAGAATGGCAGAAAGAAAGGAAACAGTTTTATGCTTTGCTAGTAGCTCAGTGTGACAAGAGAGAAAAAAACTAAATTCTGTGCAGAGTAATTCGAAGACTGGGGTCTTGAGTAATCATTCAGAAATTTCAAAGCCACAAGGCAAAGAAATCATTCGAGAATCATGCAATTTATGCATGTATTAATTTCTCTGCACAGTAAACATTATTTTTCTTTCCCCTCATGCCTTGTCTATATGTTATTTTTTATGGCTGAACACAGAGTTGAATATGAACTCAAGATAATATTCTTCTAAGGGCCGTAGTAAATGAGTGAATGATCTGTAGCCCTGGCAGTTTAACTCCCTCAGTATCCTTGGGTGTATCCTTCATCAGCAAACGTTTTACCTCATTAGCAAACATTCTGTCACTGTGTATTTACCTGGTTAATACAGTGCCATTTAATTCGCAATGAATGTGGAGCAGAGATACGCAATCTACCAAAACAAGGCACAGCGACGTGACCACATTTTACAATTATTACATATTTTCATGCCTATTAAACTGCTTCAAATCAAATTCCAAATGTCACAAATAAGACAGTAGCCAAAATTTCTGGCCAGAAGGGATAGGCAGTTCTGTTATGCTTCTCAAAATCTGTCACTAAAATAAGGAAGCCTCCTCCCGTGTCCCTAAAGATATGGATACTATAAATACACATACACACCACTTGTGCTGCAGCCGTGCATTCCGTTGTGAAAAGCCACCCACGACCCGAGCACAACGCGTTCGCGGTTAGAACCGGGCTGGAGACCCGGGAGCCCGCGTTATGCGGTCTCTCCCACCGATCCCGCTTCACCTCCACCGGGTCACCGGCACAGGGTGCCCTGGTCCCACCTCCTGGAAAACCCCAGGGAACAACTGCTATTAAACTGACTTTTAAAAAACTTCAATAACAGTTTTTATTCATGAATCTGGGACGCCTGGCCAAGCAGGGGAGAGGTGCGGAGCCGACAGTTCACAGACTCCGGGAACTATCCTCCTTCCCGCGCCTCGCTTCATCCCTCTCCCTCCTCTTCCCACTGCTGCGCTGGGAAGACGCTTCCTCCCCCCCAGATTCTGCATTTACCTCACACCTGGAAACCCCCACCATCCTCGCCTAACGGCGAACCTCGCTCCGGCCAGCACAGCAACCCCCTCTATCCCCGACTCTAGCCCCGGTTGGAGGTGTAAAACTTGACCGACCACTCTCCCTCCCTCCCTTCTTCCCTCAGAGCGGACCAAACCACGGCAACCGGCCTCCGGCCCGGGACCCCTACTCACTTGAGGAAGTACCGCTGTCCCGTGTGCGTGAGCGCCATCTCCCAGCCGGGCGGCAGCGGTAGTTCGTCCGTCACGTCGTAGGAGCGCTGGCGGAGGTGAGCGTGCTGCTGCGCCGCGCCCGAGCCCAGGAGAGAGGCAGGAGAGGAGTGGGAGCGGACATGCTGCGCGGCGGCGGGCCTCAGCGGGGGCGCGCCCGAGTCCGTGCTCGACTGCCGCGAGTGCGAGCCCGAGTCGGGCTCCTTGAAGAAGGACTCGGGCAGTATTTTCTTCCTCCAGGAGCTGGGCGTTGGGTTCATCACAGCGTTGAAAAGCGCCTCCAGCTCCGTGTCCAGGTCCTGCGTGACGTGGATCACCTGCTGCCCCGGCGGCGGAGCCGCGGGAGCGGGGTTCATTTTCAACCCGTCGGGCTACGGCGCTTCTGGAGCAGGCAGTCGCCGGAGCCGGCCCCGCTGCAGGCCACCGCCGAGGACGTGCCCTTCGGAGCCAGGCGGGCGGCTCTTCAGGAGTGGCGCCGCTCTGCCGGGGCGGGCGACGAGTGCCTCTGCGCCCCCGCCAGCAGCGTTGGTGTCCCGGGCGGGCGGGTCAGCCCGCGGGCCGGGCCGCGCCGGGCAGCAGCGGGACGAAGGCAGCACCGGCCCCTCCCGCCCGCCTCTCAGCACTCGGCCCGGCCCCCGCCCCGCCTGCAGTTATGCAACTGCAGTGAAACTTTGGCGCTCGGAGCCGTTGAGGGACAGGGGTGGCCTCGCCGCGCAACAGAGGGGCCCTTGGGATGCGGGGTTACGGGCTAAGCCACGACCGCTGAGCTGCCCCTCAGAGCCCGCCGGGGCCTGTGTTCGGAACCCCCTGTACCCCACTGATCCCGCCTCCGCACCCC